>LPNX010506155.1:104207-156982 GCA_001517045.1 Pseudotsuga menziesii
TCGATGGCATTACATACATAGTATTTTTGGTTATCCATGTTTTATCAAGTGATCTATTCTTAACAATTAATTTACTTGAATAGTTGAATAGTATTGTAATTTACATTCTAATAGAATTGTATTTATTTAGATTGGTTTTGAGTAAAGAGGAGCTGCGTTCGAAAATTGGAGATCTCAAACGCAGCTCCTCTTTACTCAATTTGCTACTGCGTAGATGACCATCTTCAAATAGATTGGTTTTGTTATTTTCATAAACAAACATAAATTTATTTGATGGGTCCTAACATGAAACTATTGGAACAGGACAAAATATGAAGTATGTTGAATGATGTTTTGAAAGGTAAAGCATAAGAAGATAGTGTGAAGATCCACAAATCAAGGTATAATTATGTTTTCTTTTGTTTGATTGAGCTGTGTATTGGGCATTTATGCATGTGCACACACATACATTTAGTTGATGATGATGATTACCATACATTGAGGCGAACTTTGTTCTATCTGATCTAAACAATTACCTTAAATAGTTTGATTTATCATGATAACTGGACCCTTGGTAATACTTTACCAATTCCATATAGCCAGGACAACAAAATTAAATGTAGTCATTTCATTACAAGAAATATGATAGGCATTTGAGTTTGATGGGAATATGAAAGGTCAAAAGACAGAAAAAGATAGATATACTTGTGAGGAAAATAGAATATGAAGCGTTGTTTCCCTATTATTCTGCATGAGTATATTGTTATCTGCCCAAGTTTATCTTTCTTCGGTAGTTTTGTAATTTGTTTCTTAATCTCATATCTTGTTCAACTTTCATGTTTGATTGTGCAGTGGAAAACCTGTGTTTATATTTGTGCTTATCCATGCAGGTTGTGAGTTGGGCATGGTGCACATTGGTATTTTCAGTTTCCATTGTAACTTTTCCCCCCAACATCACTGTGCACTTTATTACTCATAATTGCTAATTTGTTACAAAGTCCTCTTTGTGCAAATATTTTATTAGGCATTTATATCTTTCTTTATTGCTTCCAATTTATCACCGAGTTTAAAGTGGTCACTTAGAGAAAACATCTCAACTCCGAAATACAAAGGAATAATAACTGCATTGATAATTATGGTAACAAAGTATTGAGATATGCTTGAAAAAATAAAGATCTATTTGATACTTTATTTCTGGAAGGCATTGTTTGAATGCTTAAGTTATAATTTTTTTTATTTTTGTTGTTTTTAGGAAATCTTCCAGAGGTATCCATGACCTGAAAAAGAGTATCAGTCATTTTCACTGATTTACAATGATAGATCACTAGATTTGGTATGACATCTTTTCGCTAAAGGCAACAATTTCACATTTGTTGGAAACAATTTCGAGGTTCTTTCCCAAGGAAAAAATGTTTTTATTGAAGAAAGCCCATTTGCAGCCATGAATTTTGGTGGTGTTGATCCTAATCACTTCAATGGTAAACATCAATATGCTCCTATTACTCAAAAGGGTTACTGGAAGGTATGTAATAGAATCATGTTAGTTTTCCAGTTTTAAGATTGACTGTATTTAAGGATGAACACATGCATACCATGTTCTTTGTATGAGTCATAGTTACTAGTAGGTATGTCATGGGGTTAATATACTCTAATAAATCGATTTTTCTATTTCTTTTAGTTTGACATGGTAGACTTCCTCATTGATGATCAATCAACAGGTCAGCATACAGTCCATCTTATTCAATTGGGCACATGATTGTTTCTTAAGGAATCTTATGAAAATATTGATGGCATTTTATGAACATTTAGTTGCAGGTTTATGTACTGGAGGTTGTGTTTCTATTGCAGATTCTGGAACTTCTTTGCTAGCTGGTCCATTGGTAAATCTTGCATACCTTTGATCTTTTGGAAATTCCTTGTATAAGTTAGTGGTGTTTTCTAGGTCTGTGCACGATAAAAGAATATAAACCACAGGGGTGTGGCACATCTGATTCTTGTATGCTCAAGCAATCAACGAACGTTCAATAATGCTCATTTGATAAATTGATATGCTATCTTTGTAGTATGAAAGATATATAGTTGAACCCTCATGAAACAACATGAAATTCCCTCAAGAATGATTGAAAGTTATCACACACAAAACAAATATCTTAGTATCTTTGTTTTGATCAACCATATCTTGATCACCTTGACATATTGGGGATACTATATTCATGAATTTTATCGTTTATATTGTGTATGTCAGTGTAATTAATAGGCTTTATATTAATGATGTTGGGGCCACTTCCTAGCAATCATTATTTCAAAACCAATAAGGAAAACCTATACTTTCGATATAGATCTCCCATATGTCGTAGACAATAACATGAATAGGGTTTTTTCAATAAGTTTGGTTCATTGTATTTGTGTGATAAAAATTTGATGGGTATCTCCATAGATTATCATGATTCATGTGGATGCCTTCATATTTTAAGGGACCTGCCTTTTAGGAATTTATTTCTGCACAAAATATTTGGTCTTACTTAGTGGAAATTAAATTCAATCCTTCTTTCTTAGAGAAAATGAATTTATCATTTTTGTCTTTTTAATGCTTCTTGCAATTGTGTTGTTATTCATAGTATCAAAAAACTTGTATATCTACACTAGAGAAATATCCTATTGAAACATTGAAAGGTGATTGAAATATCCTATTGAAACATTGAAAAGTGATTTACATCAATTTGTTCGTGTGAAAAAATGGTTTCAAATGTACAAAAGAGGATCATTGTACTATTGCAATGTGTGATTTCCATGCATGATGCCTATTAAAAACTATATGCATCTACCATTCTAGGTGAAACTTTTGATTTCCATGTACGTTCTTAAAAAACAGCCCTTCCAGCTTACCAAAAAACTCAGTAATATGCTATAGAATCTAACTGGCTCATTTTGAGGGAAGTTTTTCCTCACAAAGAAAAGTATGCAGATATTTCCAATGAGATAAACCAATGTAATCCCATGGAAATGGATATTGGAACATGGGAAAGCTATACTTGACAAGTTATTATGCCATTTAACTTGAAGGATAAATGGTGTAATATGAAGAAGAGTAATTACTGAAGCATGTACATACATGGATGAATTAATTATGTCTATCTTGTTTCGAATCTTCCTCTTTGGAGGAAAACTGCTTGGAATCTCATGTGTAATATCAACATATCCTTCTAGCATTCTACTCAATTATACTAATACTTCCTTCTTAGTGTCACATTTTTCAACATTATTGAACTTTACACCATCTAAGACTCTTATTTGCACCATTTCATAACACTCCTTGGTATCCTTTATTGCATTTATGAAGTTCTTTGTAAATAACAACAATTCTCTCTGGCCCTTATCTTTAATTGACAACTAAATTATTTTTCTATCCTCTACAATGTCTTGATATCTTCTCAAGTGATTTATATCTCCATTGGGCATCCACAAACTACTTATATTTTACATTTTAGTCCTTCGGTTGACTTGGACTTGAGCATGCATTTTATTTATATGTTTCACAAAATGATTCTATATCATCACTCATTTGGACATGTTGAGTGAAAATCTATCATATCTAAAACACTTCTTAGATTATTTTGATGCATAAAATTCAATGATCACCGGCAGAGTGTGTGCTCTGGAATGAAAAAGATATATAGAAGCATACCATACTGATATGTCATAAGAGTTTTCAGGTAACGAACTGTAAATGAAAACAGATTATCAACATTGTCTGTCAGAAGAGTTGTATCACGTCTGTTTGTCTGTGTTTGAAGTTTCAACCACACTATCTCCACTTATGCTAATGTTTCTATCTACACGAATAATAGGTGTTTGGTATTGTTGCAAGTCTAGACTAGCTTGAATATCCAAAGCTTCATATATGCAAGGCATTTTTCTATGACATTCTATTATCACTTCAGATGTTTTGTAAGCAAGTAAAGATGTACTCATGGTTTAAGTGAATTTGTGAGCTCAACAAGTTGACAATAATCAATATTTGTTTTGCATGAGGGAACAACTTGAGGCCACATTCAGAAGTAATAATGAAACAATGATTCATCATCCCACTATTTTATGTTGAACAAAAGTTTCATGCCAATATCATAGGTCTAGCTATGTCAAAGTGTCCAACAAAGGCATCTATGATTTGTTGGAAGTGACTAATAGATTCAGTGCTAGGTGGTAAAACCATCTAAGAGCTTCATCCTTGAATGAATTAGGGGAAGTTTCAATATAATGTTGTTTTGAGGCATCCACTCTTAACGAGTATCAACAAAAGCATCAACATGGGCAGCATGGTCTTGGCTAGGGACTCAACTATTGATATTTTGACTTCCTTTATTATTATTATTATTTTAATGCTAAGTGTTAAAATTAGTTCTATTTCAATGTGCAAGCTAGGTTTCTACAAGCAATAGTCAATTGCAAGAAGAGTATAGGCTTCAATGGTAACATTTTTTCTTAAACCTATACTTCTAGCAGATTAGGAAAAATTATGCTTGGGTGATATTGTGAAGAAACCCAGTGCCTTTTGATCATGTTGATTGTTAGAATGTAAGCCTTTACTTGCTTTTTATCCAGAGAAGTCTCTAATTGCTTTCATGTTTATGAATGTCATAAAAATTGTAAAATCCTACTTACACAACATCTTTACCTTTTATTCAGGGTGGGATTGCACCTGGTGGTTTCAACTTTGATGCAAAACTATAAGTACTCTGGAATTCATCAACTTATACATTCCTCATTATGACCAACCACAAAAGATTCCTGCGTTCAATACATTCAAATGTTACCAGTGTTACTACATGTTTAAGTGAACTTCACTACATCGCTTCTTGAATGGAAACTTGTCAATTTTTTGTTGTTGTTAATTCTACCACCAGGCATCGCTTTTTCGACGGCATTCCGACGCTTTTGTTGAAGCTCCGAAACCTTCAGCCAACGGTCAACCTACACTTTTGTTGAAGCTCTGACACCGTTCCTGTCGAATATTTGACGTTTTCCAAAAAACCACCAACGGCTTTGCCATGACTTCGACCCTTCAAGTGTCGGACAGTGTTGGATATTCAATGGTTTTGCCATGACGCCGACACTTCAACCCGTCGGAAGACCGACCCTTCAAGTGTCGGTAAGTGTCGGATACTCGACGATTTTTGCAAGTTTTTAGTGGCACTTTGAAACATATAACGATCGAATATGTGACACCATGGTTGCGTCGGATCTTCGACCGACATTGATAACATGTCGAATATCCGACGGTATGCCACCGAAGACCCAAAAAAGTGCATGCGTCAAAGATGCAACAGAGAAGTGTCGAATTTTTGACATGCAAGGTGTCAGATTTTGGGCTCAATTTCTGTTGTGTATGATATCAATACTACCAAAAACATTTCTACTAGGATATCCAAAATGTTGTATGAGCTAAAACAAACAATGTTCGAGACACACCAAGGTTGGTTCAATTGTTGGAGGGAAACAATGACTTCTCTCTTCATATACATATGCAAAGTATAAACCAAACCTCCAACAACTATGATTTGTATGGCCCTTAGCCATCTTCCTTACTCGTGCCCGATGTTGGGACCAAACTCTCTTTTTCTTGTAATAATTACATGATTTACAAATCCAAAATAGATACTGTATATATGGTGTTGTTTATTATTTCACACATGTTTTCTCCTCCCAAATAATGTGTAGCACTTATGCCATTTGTGATCCTCTTTATGGTTGATCTGATTACTTGAATATTGTTAATTAGAAAAATAAGGATTGTAAGAAAAAGGTCATTGAATAAAATATATCATTGTATTTTTAATGGAATCGTTTCTTTATTTCTTAATTGAAAATTTGCTTTATAAAGTGGTTGATTGCACGTGTATTGGAAAAAAATTTCATGCTTCTTATAAAGTTTTGGACAATGTTTGAAGATACTAAAGGCATTGGGTTTACTAATATCATCAATTTTATGTTCAATATTTCTGTAATTAGGAAATTGACAAGTGACTTGTGTACCATTTATTGCTACACCCCACTATGATGTAAACTTGAGAGAATACTACTAATGAGCACAGTTCCTAGGGGAATCATACCAAACATAGTTGACTAAACCACTTATTCAATTCCCACTACATCTTGATTCACCAAAACAAAAGATCTAGAATTCCGCTAGTTCTTCACATGTTGGGAATGAAGGCAAAGATATAAATATTACAAGATGATTGAGGGGAAAATTCTCTTATCGCTGATAACTTCTTGCAAGCTTAGAATATGCTTCCAACACCCCTGTTTATGTGAATGGATCAGGGTCTACCCAATTGGGAAAAATAAGTTACTATATGACTGGAAAGCAATGTATAGTATGTTAGATGCGCGTTTCTTTCCATTACCAAGGTACCTAATGATTAAGTCCCATGTGTTTAAATTAATCTTGCCTCACAATCAACAATGAAAAATGCTTTTATGCATGCTTAATAACAATGTACATGGGAGTTGAGTACATATCATATCACACTTGTGGAATGATTGTATTCTATATATAGGTGAATACACATACAAAGAGGTATGTCCATAATGAGATTCCATAAATTAAAACAAGGGCAAGAAACATGGTATTTCTCATAAGATATTAAGGCACATGTGTATAATACAAAGGATTCAAAGGACCTTTCATTGCTAATAATTATCCATGTTATAGGGGTAGCATGCCTTGCACATAAGGAAGCTTAAAGTTATATATATCATAACATATTCAATAATCATTAAGCATATAGAGGATACATGGCTCAATAAATTCAAGGATGAAGTACAAATCCTTTGATTGATCATCACCATGGATGGAGTTAAATTGTATCCCCTCCAAAACACCAACTATTTTGTTTGGCCAATGATAGTGATAAATAACAATACCCCCATGGGGGTATTGTGAAGAATAAACATCTTATATTGGCTCGTATAGTTCATAGTACAATACAAGTGAATATAATTGATGTCTATATCCAACCATTAATCGATGAATTGATGCAATTATGGGAAGGGATATACGCATATGATGTATCAAGGCCCATCTCAACAGGGAGGTGTTTTATGTTGCATGGAATATGTGCATACGACATGTATAATTATCTAAAACTAAAATATTTCTATAGTAAGCATGTTGACTTATTTGTTTATATCCATAACTTTGATTGGCATACTTAATTTTGTGCAACTATTTTCTTTGGTACTAATCTATTGAATATACAATTACATTGTAGGTCTTGTGACAAAATGGTATCATGGATGTAAATGTTGTGGGATTTCTATAAAGTCTAGGTGGTCCAACAACCTACGCCAAAATTCGTTGTACAACTACTCAAGGGTAATCCTCTTAGAAGACCACCCTTATACCAGAGCAACATCTTCTTTCAATTGTAAACTAGAGAGAATCTAGAGACCTAAAATAATGACACCCACAAACTAGCTTAAGACATATGATACAATGAAGGAGAAGGAAATTATTATTATTTAATTCAAATGGGGACCTATGTTTGATGATCTTGAATTTTTGATAGAGAAAAATCCCATTGGGATGAAAATGGATTATGTGCTTTGATATTGGGAGAATCTTAAGATTTCCCATTTACTAGATCCCATGAACATATTTAAAAATATTTCGTCTTATTCATGGAGGCACATATAATTGAAAAAAATTGACACAATGGGTGCTAGGAGAGATCTTATTTCTTCGAATACTAAAAACAAACATTGACTAAAACAAGAAAGTAGAGGAGAAGCAAGTCCCTTTTGGTCATTTAGACAAGGTGGTGTCCCATGGATTTTGAAGAATAATGATATCTCTCTATAAAATGATGTTAGATTGGGTGTGAAGGTGCCTTATTTAAATGGGTTGACTCTTCGATGACACTTCATTGTAGAAGAACATTATTTAATGCTTATTTATTTAATCCAAAAGTTGATTGGTGATATACCATAGAAATAAGGACTAAATAAATAGAGAAAAAAATAAAACTCATCCATAAAACAAGTTAAGAAGGAAAGTTTTTTTTTTTTTTAATAATTTTGTTCCATAAAATCTCATACTTCCTATTAGAAGCCTCCACCATTCTTGTTGTTTATATTTAATAGTAAACAAAAATTTTATGTTACCAAAAAATAAAAAGTTTCCTAACATTAATGCATGGAAACTAAGAAAACTTTCCAACTTTTTAATGATTTCATTTTTGTTAGTCCCACACTATTGTTTTTGTTTTTTCATTAATTTCGTAGAAGTATTTTAATATTTCAAAAGTTTTGTTTTGTTTTGTTTTTTTAATAATTCCCACATTAATTTCTTTCAACTGTGATTGCTGCCATACCATGAAAATCAAGAATAAAAAATTGAAAAAAAAAAAAACTTTCCTATTATTAATGCAGGGAAACTTCCATAAATGCAAGGAGGAAAGCTTTCCTACTTTTAGTAATTTCATTTTGTTTTTTTACTTAGTCTATCAATAACAGTTTCTATTTTTTTCTTCATTCCCTTCCAAATAGGGATTTATTTTTAGTTTCCATTAATGCAGCTGAAGTCTATCGTTATACATCACTCTTGCTTTCAAATGGCCATAATTAATCAATGCAGGTGCAAGAGGTCAAAGGGGAGGTTTAGACTGGCATGTTTTGAGAGACAATCAATTTTTTATATCTTCATTATACATATGGTCGTCATTTCCAGGTCTTATGCCATCCATATGTTATTTCCAAAAACATGTCACTCTACATGTTTTGTTTTCTCATCATTTTTATGTACTGGAGGTTTTGGATTCTTGAGTTGATGGAACCTATGCTCATGACCCGTTCTTGCATGCAATCAGTACTTTTATTTCCGTAGTTGTTCAAGTATGTTTGGTTGACTGTAAACATGCGAATGCGTAATGTTATTTCCTTCAACTATATGCTGAGTTTTTATCTATTTATATCATAATGTTATTTATATTTTTTCAATAAAGTATATTATTTTTTCCTACTAAAAAGTATGAGATGCTTCTAATTTAAAGGCCACAAAGGCTGGGTGGATTCACAAAAACTTTTTGTAATATTTAATTATGTAATTGATAAAATATTTTGACCACAAAAGCCATGAAGCGTTGATTTTGAAAATGAGCTTGCCAAAAAAATGTGGACAATAATTCCATTTTCAAATTCTTTCTTGCAGTGTTAACTTTGTATTATTTAAAAGTAGTGGTGTTTTTGAACACATGATTGGAGTTCATGTTACCAAATTATCAACTTGTAAGAAAAAATGGGGCATGCCACATCTGTTGAAAATTCAATTAGTGGATAAGAAATATTTAAAACCATTTTTTGTGTTAATTTATATGGAAAATTTTTAAAATTGCTCAATTTTTTATTTTTTATATTTAAGGTATAAACAATTTTGAATAATCTTTATAATTTCTTGAGAGAGATATATAGACCAATTTCTTGAGAGTAGCACCTAAAATCTTGAATAAATGAATAAATTAAGATAAAAGTTCAAGCTTTTTTTAAGATCAAAACAACTAAAGATAAAATGTTTTTAGAGATTTATATTAAATATTTTTTACTTGTATGACCAAAATTTATAATTTATATTGCAAAAAATTGTTTCATATTGATTTTGAAAAAATTGTTCACCACGTTATGTTTCAACAAACTCTTAAACTTGTTATTCATTTATAGTTTTAATAATTACCATTAAACGTATATTAGAAACATTTTCAAAGGAAGTGAATTAATAAATTAATAACTTGAACTGATATATATATATATATATTTAAACTTTTTCACATTAATTTTTTATAGTATTCTAGATTTTTTTATTATGATTGATGATGATGATGATGATGATAGTTAAGGTCCACTGAGACCAAACTTTGGTCTATCAGACCTAAAGAAACAAATTAATTAGTTTGTTTTAAAATTGTATTCCTATGCTCAATGAGCTTGGTGAGAAGCGTCTCGAGCTCACTATAATTTTGACAAGTTAAAAGGCTAGGAAGGTCGGTATTGCAACAAAGATTATGAAACTGAGATCTAATGTGGGTGTACGCAGGGCACTCTAACAATAAATGATTTTCATCTTCAATGTTCCTATTCTCACAGAGACGACATATCCTTTCCACCCATGGTGTTTTAGGAACTGTCCAATGACCTGTTTCACTATGGAGCTCATGAGAGTTCATTCTTATCTTAGCTATATTAATTTTTTTCTTTGATCTGGTTAATACAGAGAGATACTTTTGATCTTCTAGAGTATGTTTGATGACCTCCTTATAATATCTTAATTTTCTTTTAGCCTCTAAATCTTTCTCACACCACAATTTCTCTTTAAACTTAAAAGTAACAATATTTTTAATGTTATTAATATTTTGCAATGCCACATTTTTGTCGATCTCCCACTGGTTTAACCAAGCCCTGGTATCGTTATACCAACCTCACTTGATCCTTAGGTGGTTTTGGCTGGAATTAAAAGGTAGCTTAGGAAGTCTATGGTCTCCCATGTTATTGATTTTATGTTTGTACAACAGGATCCTAGTCATAGCTAGGCTCTCGATAGGGGAAAGACCCATTTCTATAAGGAGAATAGGATATGGTGTATTGATTTTAATTATGAGGTTATACATTATAAAACGCTTCTGTATTTGCTCAGTCTTCCTCTGGGATTCTCTAGAGATGCTACAACCCCAAACCTCACGACCATACAAGATAATATGAGTGACTAAAGTTTCAAAGAGGAGCTTCTTTTTATCCCACGTCACAAGGTTTGTTGCTTTACAATTATTTTCAAGACCAAAATAAGCTTTCCACCCTCCATTAATCCTTTTCTCAATGCTATAGTTCTAGTTGAGCTTGTGATGAATATCAATTCCTAGGTATTTGTAAGAATACACTTCCTCCAAGTTGCTATTTTCATACACAAATTTAGCGTAAGTGTCCTTCTTGGATTTGATAATCATAACTTTTGTTTTGTCAGTGTTGAAATCCATACCCATGGTAGAGAACAAATCCTTAATAAGTCGAATTTGCTTATCAATATCATACAAATCCCTTGCCAGAAGAACAATATCGTCAACATAGAGAAGAAGGATGATGACTATCCCAGCTAAGAATGTGCCAGCACAACCCGCTTCTTCTAAACAACCTTCTAGCTTATCGACATAAATTCCAAATAGGGTAGGGGAGAGGGGGAAACCTTGTTTAACTCTGGTATTGCACTTAATATCTCTTGACCACCCCTCGTTGCTCTTAAACTTGGAAATTACATTCTCGTATAACCTTATTGAGGTAGCTCTCAACTTGAAAGGAACCTTTAGCTCTTCTAATCTATTCCAAAGGTTATTCCTATGTACTGTATTGAAATCCTTTCTAAAGCACACAAAGCAACAAAAGAGATTGGATTTATCATTACGAAACTCCTCCACAGTGATCCCGAGGGTAATGAGGTGGTCCGTTGTCGAGTGTTTCCTTCTAAAACCTGTTTGGCCTTTAGCCCGCTTACCTTCACTTTCAAAACATCTGTTGATCTTCTTTTCCAAAATAATACCATATAACTTGGCTAAGAGGGGGCTAATCATATTTATTCGATAATTAGAGGGGTTATTTGTATCCCCACTTTTAAAAATAGGAATAATGAGGCTCTGAGTCCAAGGTTTAGGGAACCCTTGCTTGATTGCTTGATTGAAAAGCTTGTGGGTGTGAGGGATGAGGACAAGACCTCCAATTTTTAAGATTTCTGCCTGGTAACCTTCAATGTCCTTAGCTTTTCCATTTGCTAGACGCTTAACCCCAAAATATATGTCTTCCAATGAAAAACTTATACCATTGTGAGAAGGGTTTCAAACTTGTCTATGACATTCAAGGATTCGTAAAGATTTTTAAGATAGGAATTCCAGTCGTGTAAAGCAATTCTAATATTATCTTTAGTTTTTCTAGTTAGAATCTTCCTCCAGAATTTATTAGGAGCCACCTTAGAGAGATGTAAGAGATTTTCTTGTCTTTTATGAATATATTGCATTTTTTTTTCTTTTAGTTAGGGCTTTGTAAATTTTTACCTTGTCAATTTTAAGAGACTCATCAAGGGATTCCTTAATTTCTCTCCTCGCACTTTTACAATATTTATCATACCAAGGGTTGGTTTTTCTATTTCATTTATTACTTGAGACTTCAATTTAGAACTTGTTAATAGAATGTGAGAGGGTTGTAGTAAAATTATGATAGAGGTCTTCTATGTTGTCTATATTTGATAAAGGAAAAAAATTAATTTTTAAATCATTTAGAAAAATATCATTTTTATTTCTATCAAAGATCAAGTTCTTTTGTCTATAAGGATTATCTTCTATGGGATCTCTATGCATGAAAAATTGAGAGTTACAATTAAAGGTCTATGATCTGAGTAAGGCTCGTGGTCCTTTAGGATGTCAAAATTTATTATTTCATTGTATAAAGGGATATCAGAAATAACATAGTCTACCATGCTGCTACCAAGCCCAAAGATACATGTCATCTGGATAGAATTGGACCACTTCTTTAGACCGTTGCAAATTATGAGATCTTGAGCACTACAGAGCTTGACTAGCTCAGACCCAAACAAATTTTCCCCTAGATCTTCGGAGCTTTTGTTGTACTTGCTAGCTAGAGTAATATCTTTGTCTAACCAAAGAGGATTAGGGTTGGAATACTTTCTTAGAAGAATAGCTTGGTTGCTTGAAGTACGAGCATTAAAGTCACCCATTCAGAGGATATTACCTTCATTCCTTAGGCTAGAAATATCATTCTCTAAACCATTGTAAGGAAAAATTTTATGTAAATTTTTTTTCTTATAGAAGTTAGAATTAATAGGGGAAAAATAACAAATTGCTATGTAGGTTTTTTTATCATTAATGTCAGAAATATCTATCCAAATATACTGGTTGTAAGGGTGTTTTTTATAAATCCTAGCATGGGGGGAGCTGTTATTCCTAATGTAACAATCTATACCCCCAATGCCTCTATGATAGGATCGTTTGTTCCAGATTGACCAAAGTACAAAGCCATCTATGTTACGAACCTTAGATTCTTCGTGCTCCCAAGTTTCAACTAACAATATAATATCAACTTCATTCAAGATCCAACTTAGCTTGGGGCCTTTGTTCCAAGGGAAGCCCCGACAATTCCAAGAAAGAATCCAAAGCATGTTGTATTGCTATTTATTACTATCTTTTTTGTTTCTATATCTAATAACGATTTTTCTATTTCTGATTATTGCCCATTTTCCTTCTTTCCTAACTTCTTTTACTTTTTGAACCTCCTTTCTTAATTCTACTTGATCTTCTGGAATAAGATATTCATTTATAAATATTCCCATTCCTTTTATACTTGAGGTTTTACTAAGTATGTCATACTTATGGTCATTAGGGCTCATCTTTATCCGGATCAACCTTTCTTTATTCTCAATTAATTTCCCCAACCTGGTTGTTTCTGTGAGACATGTTGTTTCAATTTGTAATCTATTATGTAATTATGTCTGGGCTATGGCTAATGTATCCTTGTTTACTGTTGGACACATTTTTTACACTGAGAGGGGGGTGAATCAGTGTAAATCCAATTTTAAAACTTTTCTTAACTTGTCACAATTAACTACCAATTCATCACTCCACTATTCTACCAATTTCATAATCATTTCATAAACATGTTTCACTTCATCATTCACGTATCATAAGCATTTGAATCATCAAGAACCATAACACAAAAGAACACAACACCATATAATTTTTTAATCTTTTTGTATTTGTTTTGGACCGGCTACAACTGTGAGGTAAAATCAGCACCTACTGATAC
This sequence comes from Pseudotsuga menziesii, assembly GCA_001517045.1. Taxonomy (NCBI): domain Eukaryota; kingdom Viridiplantae; phylum Streptophyta; class Pinopsida; order Pinales; family Pinaceae; genus Pseudotsuga; species Pseudotsuga menziesii. The sequence continues at coordinate 118,041 of LPNX010506155.1, forward strand.
AAAGAACACCTACTCTGAATACAGGACCCTGCTTGGTTTTCTTAGACCCTGCTAAGAAGGGGTTTGAGGTATCCTAACCTCACATGCAAGTCAAACTTGCATTTACAATTTAACCTCACTGTCTCAACACATTTTCATCACTGTCACATCACACCAGCACTTATCTCTAGCACCTCTTCAATCAGCATCAACATACTGTCTCAGTCCTATCATCAGTTGTTCATCATCATTCTGTCCATATCTATAGGCATATCATTCTGACCATAACCATGAATACATCATTCTGTCCATCAAATTGCTTCTAGCATCATACAATCATCCTTTCTTACCGTTGTACATACACATCATATCAATATGTTCATCACAAGCACTGCTACCCTATCAGCATATCATTCTGTCCATTAATTCTTGCACATCACAAATACTTCTTGCATATTCATTACTATTTCTGTAACTGGAACTAGGGCATCGTCCAAGCCTTATCATCATCAACAAGTATCATTTTTACTATAAGACCATCATTCATCATGTAGTATGGCATAGCATAGGGTATGCATTACAGTATTCAAGACACTATCAATATCATATCCTCATCCTCGTGGCATACTTCATCATCATCATCATAAAGCATGTGTTAACGCAGGGTATGCATCATAGTGTATCATCCTCATACAGTACATCATAGGAGTGCATCATAGTATGTAATATATTCATCATAAAGGATATGCTTCATACTTCATATCAGATGTACATACAGAGATGCTACTGTATACATTATTTCCATCCTAATACAAGTTACAATATAATACAAATCACTGTATTTTACTTTACCACTGTAAACATCACTGTTCACACACCACTATATGTACATTTGATTGTACATTCACTTAGGCATTATCATCATCATGCAGATATGCATCATCACTAGTGTATCATCATCCTCATAGCATCATCGGTATATACATTACTAGTATCACCAGTGTGTATGTATCATCACCATCATGAAGTATGCATGCACCAACATCATCAAGGTATGCAACATCAAAGTGTATGGTAAGTATGTACTATCATTATCATAGATCTTACCTTTATCTGTGCATGACAAAAAAAACTCACATTTGGGTTGTGTGTGACACCCAAAACAGATTGTCTAGTTATGAAGAGGCTAGGATCTAGCACCAGCAAAACTCAAACTGTGTAAGCTCTCCAATTGTTCATGCTGATGAAGAAGTATGGTTTTATCTTCAAATTTTGATCCTTTTGTAGATTCTATGTATAACCTTCCTTCATACTCAAACTATGTAAGTGACTATGGAAACCCTTAAACACCGTAAAAAAAAAAAACTATGCTAATGTCATTTGAATCTCCACCATGTGACCTTAACCTCTGCTGCAAAAACTTGGACTGTCTTCATTAGCTTTAGGCTCTATGCAAATTGAGTTTATTGTACAACATTCAGACCTTGAAATCATCCTTTAAATATTCATATATCAGACTTTATCCTTGCATGTTGATACATGAATACTAAGCAACTTCAGAATGTATGTTCACTGCCCAAAAGAAAATATTATCCTCAAGGAAAACTTCAGGACTGTTCCTCCTTAGCTATTACTGCAAAATGAATATCAGACTGTAAAAATGAAATTGCAAAGGTCTGTGTAAAGACCAAAAGAGGTATACTAAAATTCACCCCAAAACTCTGATCATAGTGAGCAACAATTACTCGAAACAAGTCACAAAAGAAGGCTAAAAAATCATGAGTGTTGTACTCCTCCAAACAATTTGCTGCTGTCTGTACCCCACGAAAAATCTCAGTTTTCTGCTGCTAAAACGAATTTCTACAGTGGCTGTCTGCACCCCACAAAAATCTTAGTTTGCTGCTGTTAAAAACAAATTTCCTCAGTTGCCCACGAAAACTCAGTTTACTGCTACTGCTAAGTAACCAAAAAAAATGACTGTCAAAATTCTGGTTCTCTGCTACCTGCAAAATTCCTCAGTTGAAAAATCTCAGAGCTCCACCGAAAATCCACTTCAAATCACATCTCAAATTAATACTTTGGCGCCTATTTATACTAATTTTTCAACAAATTTTGGAGCCGACCTAAAAAGAATTTATATTTATTTTAATTTTAAATTCTGGAGCCGAATATGAACTTAATTATTTATTTTTAATTTAAAAGAGTCGACCTCCCAAGTTGTATTTTAATTCAATAAAACTCAAATTGAGCTCCACCTCCAATTATATTTTAATGTCCATCTTACCACAACAAAGACTACATCAAATGAAATTTAAGGACCACATGAAGAAGAGCTACAATAACATCATCAAGATACCTCTATTTAGCTTATGGGAAAAGATAGGACCCCATCAAATCAATGGGCAAAGATAGGACCCCATCAAACCACAAATGACCACATAATGGGTCATTTGTCCTTCCATTTGTCCTTATCATGCCACCTTCCATTTGTCCTTATCATGCCATGTCATCAATATTTATTTCTTTATGTTATTTCATCAACCTTTAATTACTCCTTTGCACATATTTCTCCCATAACATCAACCTTTGTCTTCTTTGGTCATTAATGGTTTGTCATCAATGACAACCTTGCTCATCAATCTCCCCCTTTGTCATTGATGGCAATCTTCTGCAATTACTCTCCCCCTTTGACATTAATGACAAAGGGTTAGCTGGATTTTCTTGTGCTAAACTCAGCTTCTCCTTGCTCTTGTACTCCCCCTGAGATCTTACTTCTTAGTTTCAAATACATACCAGTCATACCTTGGATGTACTTGCTTCATCTTTAGTTAGGGAAGAATCCTTTTAATCTTGACTCCAGATAATTAGTCACCATTTTGGTCCTTAAACTTCACCTCATTGGCTACTTCCTATATGAGTCTTAATGACTGCTCATCAACCATGTTGGTCATTGTCAAGTCATCGCACTGCTCCTATCATTGATCATCAATCTCTGCTCTTTATCAAGTCAATTTGATCTTTGTCATATCACAGTCCACTTCAAAGGATGTTATGTAAGGCTGTCACTATGCCAAAGTTGTCGTTGTCAACTGCCCAGTACTGTCAAGTGCCTCTTAGCTATTTCTGTCATATCAATCTTATGTCATAATCAAGTTACTATTGTCAACTTTCCCTGTATCATCAATGGCTGTCACTTCATATCACAGCTGTCACTTGTCAAAGTTTGTCACTATCAATTCAAAGGCTATTACTGATGTCTCTATTAGGTTGATATTAAGCTGTCAAATAATGATTATCAGTGTCGCATCATCCACAGTTATGTCTGATATTGTTACTATTAAGCCAAGGCTTCCATTGTCACATTAAGGTTGTCATGTCAAAGATGTCACCGTCAAGTCAAAAGTTACAGTCAATCTGCTTATGATAAGTCATCTTTGTCCACACACTACTCAACAGTCTAGACTTCAAAGCTGCTCTACAATTCCAACATAATAGGTAGATACGCATAAACTGTTCAATTCAGTTACAGATGATAGGCTCAGTCTCTTCAAATTTACCATGCTCAACTATCTGCTCAAGAAGCATACACAAAGTCTGTTCATAGCAGCACATATAATCAACCATATGACAGTCATACCAATACCTTCTTCAATTTTCAATCAAGGTCTGTTTGGATAATTCATTTGGACAAATGAATGATGCCAATATTGTTCTCGTACAGCCCAAACTTTAAAGGATATTCAAGCTATCCGAAATTTTCTTTTCACCTGGTGTACCAGCTAGATTACAACCAACAACAATAAGTGTTTCTTGAAGTCATTCTTTCCAGTCATATCCAAATCTAGGAAAGGGCATTGGTAGACTTTATGGGTGCTCTAAGGAATGCCTCAACACTCATCGATTAAATTCATAACAGGTAAGCATGCAACATCATCATACTTCAAGCCTTTAACATGTACACTAGCTTGTCATCTTACTGCTCATGTAAGTCTGCTCATCTTCAAATTTTTCATAAACACACTCCCCCTTTCATACTGATATTGATCTTCCATCAAGAATGTATTGCTTGTGTCATAGTAAATTTGATCTTCATCAAGTCAAATTGTTATTTTCTGTAGCTTTTAATATGGCTCATCGTATCTAGATCATCATACTCCCCCTATCAGCAAACTTCTTTTCAATTCGGACTGAACAAGATTTTCTTCAATGGTCTGTTGAACTTGTCATCCAGACTGTCTTATTTAGAAACAAAGATTGATCACTATGTTTTCTGCTACAGCCTTTTGAATAAGCTTCAAATTCAATACTTCGGATGCTTGGACTAAGCCTTGATCTCCATGATGTCACAAACTTGTATGACGTAATGACTGCCTTATTGATGCAAATTTTAGAAAAGAATGCTACTATTTTTACCATAAAACTTAGCTTACTGTCATAGTTGTAACTATGTGCTCACACATTGGATTATGTGTGTGTCAATATCACTTTATCATCATTATAGGAAACATCAAGTGTTCATCAAATCAAGATCTGAACATGCACCATGGTGTCACTCTTGCACATATTTCCAAACACTTGCAAATTATGGATTCAACTCTGGTTGCTTTAGCACTTCTTCTTCATGAGCTGCTCAGCAAGGTAAATCCAATACCCAAAACTGATGTATTGCAATCTAATCCTAGGACCTGTTACTTCTTGGAGAGTCATTCTCTACCATTTGAGTCCATTCTCCAATGATGAACTCATGGATTTCTTAAAGTCATTTATCAGACTTCAAGAATGGCTTGCCATATGGCAGCCATTTTCACTTGTACACTGATCCTCAATTTCATTTATCACATTGTTTTTCTTTATCCACACTGGATTCTTGGCATCCATCTTTTCATTATTTTCTCCATTGTCCTTGTTGGTTTTCTTGGCTGAGCTATATGTCAGTCTTCTCATGTCATTCCAACAATTTTGTGCTTTGTGCCCAAATTTGTTGCATGACCAGCGCCTTCCATCACTTCTTAGATCAACTTCTTTTCTCCATCCTTGAGAATGTACTTGACTGTAGGTTCTTGTCTTTTGATCTTCAAAATTTTCTGGATTTGTCTTCTTCCAAGGTCCACCAGTTCTTCTTGCTGAAGTCTATGAAGAACTCCTTCTTGGCTCACTTATTTGACTGGCACATTCATGGGATTTGTGTCCAAACCCACTACACATGTAGCATCTTAAAGTATGACATGTGGCAGCAATATGGCCTTCTTGTTTGCATGTCCAACATCTAACCGAGTTGCTTTGTCTTCTACTATTTATGCTTCCACAATTCATTGCCTTGTGGCCAAAATTTGAGCAAGAAAAACAATAGCCATTAAATTCATATTCATACCTTGGACCTTGTTTCCATCTTGGAGTTGAATCTTTGTTTTGAGGAATGATGTCAGCTTCTTGATGTGTTCTTGAACATTCACCATCCTTGTTGTCATGTGCAGGCATATAGGATGCATCCTTGGTCATTGATGGACCAGCATTTGGAGACAACTTGTCTTCTTCTAGATTGTCTTCTACTTTTCTAAACCCAAGACCAGATTTGTCAAAGGGAGACCTTTGGCAATCCAATAATTTATCCAACATGACAGAGTTGCTGTTGAACTTCTCATGATGCTTTTATTTTTCAATCTTCTTTTTGAGATTGACAATCTCAAACTCATGCTTCTAATTTGTCACTTCTTTTTCTTCCAATTGATCTCTTAATGCTTCTCTTATTCTCTTGGCTTCTTATAGCTGAGTTTTCAGAACAAATATTGCCTCTCTTGCTTCTTCAAGTATTTTTGAATCTTTAACATGCTTCTTTTTTTCTAGGGTTAGATTGATCAAATCAATCTTTAGCTTTTCTTTTTCTTCTTCCTTTTCCTTCAGCACTTTTAGCCAACCTACTCCTTCATGCTTAAGTTTCTTAAGCAACTCCTTTCGTTCAACATTCTTCTTTTGGATATTATCCATATAATCAAAGGTTGTCATCCTAAACATCTTGTAATCAAATTGATTAAGATCAACTTTGTTCAAGTACCAATCAGCCTTGAGATCTATGTTGCATACATAGTTTATAATTCTCTATTTAGCTTTCAACATTGCTTCATCATTCTCAGTAATGGCATTTTCAACTTCATCAAATATAGGCATACTACAATCGAGATTATCCATACCTTTACTAGGGTCTGAATCTTCATGCTTGGCATCTTCAATAGTTTTGATTTCTGCCTCTTGATTGTCTTGTCCAGTGTCTTGTCTTTCCTTTTTGTATTCATCCTCCAATTTGAACCAAAGATCCTATGTTGAAGTGCATTCCCCAATACATTCTTTAACTGACCTGGGAAGTCCATCCATGAGAAATTTCAGAGCTGTTGTATTGTCCTTCTTTGCATCTTTCTGAGCTGCTGCTTTGTCCTTCTTGTTTGATAGATTGGGTGGATTGATAACAATTTCCCAAACTCCAAATTTCTTGAGATAGGCTTTCATTTTGCTCCTCCAACCAAAATAATATTTCACATCAAACCTTGGTACATCATTGATGAATTCTTCCTGTGGATCCATACTTGTGTCCATGGATCTCCTTCAAGCTTGCAAAAGCTAATGATGAAGGCTGGCTCTGATACCAATTGATGGACACAATGTTTACATTGAGAGGGGGGTGAATCAGTGTAAAGCCAATTTTAAAACTTTTCTTGACTTGTCACAATTAACTAATAATTCATCACTCCACTATTCTACCAATTTCGTAATCATTTCATAAACATATTTCACTTCATCGTTCACATATCATAAGCATTTGAATCATCAAGAACCATAACACAAAAGAACACAATACCATATAATTTTGTAATCTTTTGTATTTGTTTTGGACCGGCTACATCTATGAGGTAAAATCAGCTCCTACTGATACAAAGAGCACCTACTCTGAATAGAGGACCCTGCCTGGTTTTCTTAGACCCTGCTAAGAAGGGGTTTGAAGTATCCTAACCTCAAATGCAAGTCAAGCTTGCATTTACAATTTAACCTCACTATCTCAACACATTTTCATCATTGTCACATCACACCAGCACTTATCTCTAGCACCTCTTCAATCAGCATCAACATACTGTCTCAGTCCTATCATCAGTTGTTCATCATCATTTTGTCCATATCTACAAGCACATCATTCTAACCATAACCACGAATACATCATTATGTCCATCAAATTGCTGCCAGCATCATACAATCATCCTTTCTTACTGCTTTACATACACATCATATCAATATGTTCATCACAAGCAATACTGCTCTATCAGCATATCATTATGCCCATCAATTCTTGCACATCACAAATACTTCTTGCATATTCATTACTATTTGTGTAACTACAACTAGGGCATCATCCAAGCCTTATCATCATCAGCAAGTATCATTTTTACTGTAAGGTCATCATTCATCATGTAGTATTGCATAGCATAGGGTATGCATTACAGTATTCAAGACACTATCAATATCAGATCCTCCTCCTTGTGGCATACTTCATCATCATCATCATAAAGCATGTGTTAACGCAGGGTATGCATCATAGTGTATCATCCTCATACAGTACATCATAGGAGTGCATCATAGTATGTAATATCTTCATCATAAAGGATATGCTTCATACTTCATATCACATGTACGTACAGAGATGCTACTGTATACATTATTTCCATCCTAATACAAGTTACAATATAATACAAATCACTGTATTTTACTTAACCACTGTAAACATCACTGTTCACACACCACTATATGTACATTTGACTATACATTCACTCAGGCATTATCGTCATCATGAAGATATGCATCATCACTAGTGTATCATCATCCTCATAGCATCATCAGTATATACATTACTAGTATCACCAGTGTGTATGTATCATCACCATCATGAAGTATGCATGCACCAACATCATCAAGGTATGCAACATCAAAGTGTATGGTAAGTATGTACTATCATTATCATAGATCTTACCTTTATCTATGCAAGACAAAAAAAACTCACATTTGGGTTGTGTGTGACACCCAAAATAGATTGTCTAGTTGTGAAGAGGCTAGGATCTAGCACCAACAAAACTCAAACTGTGCAAGCTCTCCAATTGTTCATGCTGATGAAGAAGTCTGGTTTTATATTCAAATTATGATCCTTTTGTAGATGACTATGTATAACCTTCCTTCATACTCGAACTATGCAAGTGACTATGGAAACCCTTAAACACCATAAAAAAAAAACTATGTTGATGTCATCCGAATCTCCACCATGTGACCTTAACCTCTGCTGCAAAAACTTGGACTGTCTTCATTAGCTTTAGGCTCTATGCAAATTGAGTTTATTGTGCAATGTTCAGACCTTGAAATCATCCTTTAAATCTTTAGATATCAGACTTTATCCTTGTATGTTGATACATGAAGACTAAGCAACTTCGGAATGTATGTTCACTACCCAGAAGAAAAGATTATCCTCAAGGAAAACTTCGGGACTGTTCCTCCTTAGCTGTTGCTACAAAATGAATATCAGACTGTAAAAATGAAACTGCAAAGGTCTGTGTAAAGACCAAAAGAGGTTTGCTAAAAGTCACCCCAAAACTCTGATCATAGCGAGCAACAAGTACTCAAAACAAGTCACAAAAGAAGGCTAAAAACTCGTGAGTGTTGTACTCCTCCAAACAATTTGTTATTGTCTATACCCCACAAAAAATCTCAGTTTTCTGCTACTAAAACGAATTTCCATAGTGGCTGTCTGCACCCCACGAAAATCTTAGTTTGCTGCTGTTAAAAACAAATTTCCTCAGTTGCCCACGAAAACTCAGTTTACCGCTGCTGCTAAGTAACCCAAAAAAATGACTGTCAAAATTCTGGTTCTCTGCTTCCTGCGAAATTCCTCAGTCGAAAAATCTCAGAGCTCCACCGAAAATCCACTTCAAATCACATCTCAAATTAATACTTTGGCGCCTATTTATACTAATTTTTCAACAAATTTTGGAACCGACCTAAAAAGAATTTATATTGATTTTAATTTTAAATTATGGAGCCGACTATAAATTTAATTATTTATTTTTAATTTAAAAGAGTCGACCTCCCAAGTTGTATTTTAATTCAATAAAAATCAAATTGAGCTCCACCTCCAATTATATTTTAATGGCCATCTTACCACAACAAAGACTACATCAAATGAACTTTAAGGATCACATGAAGAAGAGCTACAATAACATCATCAAGATACCTCTATTTAGCTTATGGGCAAAGATTGGACCCCATCAAAACACAAATGACCACAGAATGGGTCATTTGTCCTTCCATTTGTCCTTATCAAGCCATGCCATCAATATTCATTTCTTTATGTTATTTCATCAACCTTTAATTACTCCTTTGCACATATTTCACCCATAACATCAGCCTTTGTCTTCCTTTGTCATTAATGGTTTGTCATCAATGACAACCTTGCTCATCATTTACCTCCTCTTTCAAACCGAAGATTATAAAATTCAAGGCCCTTTTGTTATGCTCATGGTCTAATTCTATCAATTTTGTGATTTCCTCTTTAATGGGTCTGATGTCTAGTTTACTTGCCACGCCTCCTCTTTAATGGATTAACTTTTGGTTCTAGTTCCTTAATCATGTCCTTCATTTTAATACTTTCTAAGATTTCAGCTTCTCCTTGTTGGGATGTTTGGTTTTTATCTTGGCTTTGTTTTTCTATTACCTGTAATCTAATCTCTATTATTTCCATTTTATTCTCCAGTAGTTTTATTTCATTTTCTATTTGTTTTTGGATATTGTCTTCAAGAAATGTAAATTTATTTTCCAGCATGGCTTCTAACTCAGTTTGTAACTTATTTAGAGTAACTGTGCTAGGTCTACCTTTGACAATATTTTGGTAGATGCGGTGAATTATTCATACTTCTGAAAAAAAGAAATATATATATATATTAGATAAAGAATGGGTGCACCTGATACAACTGTTCCAAATCGTCTTCCAACCCTTAGCCTAGATGGAAGTCATCGTAGTTCAACAAAGCATGGAACCATAGTTCTAATAATGTGCACCGCAGAGATAGCAGAGATCGCTAAAGCCACCCTTTGGAGAGATCGCAGTTTCAAGAGATCGTAGAGATCAAAACTCAGATCACAGTGAACCCTTAAACTCTTCAAATCGCCAAACTCAACTCTTCATATCTCTAAACTCAGATCGCAGAGCTTTAGATGAAGTTGAAACAACAGAGCTTCAGATCGCAGTTGAAACGACAGTGCTTCAGATCGCTAGTTCAGATGAAGTTGAAACGACATAGCTTCAGATCGCTAGTTCAAACTATCATAGAGTTTTATATCGCATAGCTAGTAAAACTCAGATCGTAGTGATCCCAAAAACTCTTCAGATCGCCAAAATCAACTCTTCATATCTCCAAACAGATCGCAGAGCGAAGTTGAAATGACAGAGCTTCACCAAACTCAAGATCGCTAGTTCGAATGACTCAAGATCGCTATTTCAGATGAACCCGTAAACTTTAGATCGCCCAACTCAACTCTTCAGATCTCCATTGAAATGACAGATCTTAGATCGCCAAACTCAATATCGCTAGTTCAGATGACTCAAGATCGCTAGTTCAGATGAACCCGTAAACTTCGGATCGCCAAACTCAACTCTTCCTCGTCTAGTTGTGACTGCTTTTCACGTCCTGCAGATTGAGTTCTGGTAACTTTGAGTGATTTGAATAGATCTGAACCTGTGAATCTATCACTTCAGATCTCCAATAAGCGGTGTTCTCAAGATCGCTAGTTCAGATGCAACAGCTTGAAAATCGCTCATCTTGCTATTGCTTTTCACGTTCTGCAGATTGAGTTCAGATCATATCATATATTTTTTACAATTAATTTTAATTCAATAAAATATTCTAAATATTAAATAATTTGAATTTTTTTTGGATTTTTTTTTGTTATCATGGAGATCATATTATATATTTTTTTATAATCAATTTCAATCTAATAAAACAACTTAAATATTAATAATTTGAAATTTTTTTTGGTAAGTTCATACTATATAATTTTTTAGTTAAATTGTAAATTTTAAATTAAAAACCATGTTTTTGAATGGTAATAAATTCAATAATTTTATCAATTTTAAATCTTAAATTTAATTGAGAACAAAAATATTTAAAAAATAAAAATCAAAGCCTTATCTCATTTATGTTACTACTAATCTTTATAAATATATTAAATTCTAAAAATCTGTTCAGAAAATATAACATATGCTTTTACAAGAGATTTTATCTTCGACAAAATGTTCATTTCAATTATTTTTCAAAGGTGGGGACTTTGCTGCTCGCAACCATTGTTTTATTATTTTTCTCAGGAGGCTCGTTTTAGACTTCAAAATTTCTCTAATGACATGAGTTGTTCTATTATGCTAGTGAGTAATACACCAGTCATAGTTGTTTGGGAGGGCCAATAAGATGAGGACAAAAGGGAAGGTGAGCTACTCTAGTCATATTATATATTGATCTCATACTATTGATTTTGATTTCATGAATACATCAACGAATTCATAAATTGGCATTGTCAATAAATTTGTTCTTTATAGCGTGGATGTAATGCAACCATGGGTCAAATTGTATGAAGATACAAAAAGTAAATGGGATAGCGATGAGAAACAATTTAGATGGTTGAATGGTAGAACATGGCTTATCATGGTCATTTAAAAGAAAAATATGCCAATGATCTATCCTAGTAGTTGGGTGGCTAACTAAATCAGAGAGGAATATGGCACATTCACTCGTTACCTATGTTGTGAATATGTTGCACTAAACATTAGGATTAGGTACAATAGCTATGCAATAATCTCTCAGTGTACATTGTTCACTATATAATGTACGTTTGAATTATTAGATGTATTATGTTTTTATTAATGTTGGGGTTATTAAACATATGACACCGTCTTTGTTTGCATTCTTGAAGGTGAATTTGTTTCCATCTATGTAGGGATATGGACATCATTTTCATAATGAGGATGCCTATGATAAATGTGCCACACTTGACTGTGGAGTGGAGGTCAAGTTCAACCAATCTAGTTGTGTTGGCCACTATAATCATAACCTAATAGAGGGGAAATTAGGTTATGTCAAAACTATAAAATAGATCACACAAATGAACTTCTTATCTTTCCAACGTGTTCTTTTAGGTGCAAGTGGCGGGATACCTTTGATTAGAGTAACACAAAGGAAAATTGTTATAGTGGGTTAATTATATCAACTCTAAAAAGATGCAGGATGAATAAAATAGCCATATGTTTTCTCAAAACATTGCAACAAAGTGTTTTTAACCCATATGTGTTGGACACATATTGGTGGTTCATACTAAGTCACATTTTAAGATAAAAAACATATTTTTGAGAACAACAATATTATCATGCCAAATGAGGAAGACAATTACCGTGATGACAACAAAAAGTGATGTGACATGATTTATTTTATCATTTATGTTGTGGATATGTCATTTTATTATGGTTTTCTATAATTGCACAATTGTGTATAGATTTTTATATTAGAATTTTAGTTAGTTTTGTAGTTATGTAATGATAGTTATTTAGAGAAATGGTTAACCCAAATCATGGTAGAGAATGAAAGTATATTTAAAGACAATTCTACAAACACCTTCAATGAGTATATTTATGCATTATTGGTTAGAGCCAAATTTTAATAATTAAAAAAAGTACACACAGTACCAAACTCATTTATTTAATTTTTAATTTTATAATGTTAGATATGAAAAATTATCATCTTGAAAAAAAAATGTTGCATAGCTTCAAAACTTTCATGAATTATGAATAATTTTTAATTGTAAGATCTACATGTCACTTTTTGTAAGATTAATATTAACAATTATTGTCATCAAGGATGCCATTTAAGTTGAAGGCATTATTTATTTATTTATTATATTTAATATAATAATTTAAAATGATTTTCGCCCGTAGGGGTATAGCTCAATCAACGATTCGCTTGATATGAAGGACATTTTGTAAATGGAGGTCACAAGTTCAAATCACCCCGTCTTACCTGTGCACCATGCATTCGGGCCGTGTGAGTGTACCTAGCGGTATAGTGGTAGCGGGATTGGATCACTAGACTCCATGTCACACGAATACCAACCTAGTCCCCAGTTGTCGATTCCCCTGGTACAACTTTTTTTTCATGAATTAATAATAAAAGATTTCATCAAATAAATTGATTTAATAAGTAATCAAATTTGATTTAGAACTGTTTTCATAATTTAATATGCAATTTGTTAACACTATATGAAAGATTGATGTTAACAACTACTATTGCCAAGGATATTTTAGTTTGAGGTATTTTTTTAATCACTTTTCTCATACTCAGTATACAAATTTAGAATTATTTTCACGATTTAATAGAAAAATTGTTGTGTTCGACAAACATGGTATATCCACACAAGTCAAACACATTAGAGCAACCACTCATAAAAATAGATCAAAGATCAATACACCAATGTATTATATGGTTAGAATGTATAGAGAGAAAAATAATCAACATCACCAACCAATGTAACCACTTGAAGCGATATATTAATGTAAATGCAAATATTTTACATGAGTTTCTCACATCTAGTCGTCAATAAATGACCCTCCATGCTCTTTAAATAGAGATCATGGATCATTCAAGTGTTAAACCATGGACCATTATAGTTGTTAGCAATAAGGAGAAGATGATTGTTGGATTACTTTATACCTAGAACATAATCATGATCATTATATTATATAATTATGAATACATACTAAAAAAACACATTTTACCTAAAGACACATTAGACCAAATTGATTTTAACAAACTCCTATGTGTCAAAATATCCTAACATCCCCCCTTAAGAACAACTTGGGATATGATTGAAGGATTTATAAAGGTGACACAATACAAGGAAGGAGCCATTAGAGATTACCCCCTCAATGACAAGCTCTTGAACTCCTATCATAGATCGAAGTTTGGAAAACTTCGCTTTTTTAAGAGACTATGAAAATGTTTGTAACCTTAATCATATGTAGGGAAAAATGACACTTCAAGATTGGATCCCGAATAAGATTTCTAATGAAGTGCATGTGTATCTCAATGTGCTTGCTACACTAATGTTGAACTAAATCTTTGGCAAGCTTGATGGCACTTTGATTGTCACACCAGAGTGTGGCTAGATGTTGTTGTTGAAATCCAAAATTTGAAAGGATCTATCGAATCCACAAGGATTCTTGACTATGTTACATATGTTTTCGATCTACTTGATATGTGAGTGTATTCACCTGTGCAAGGCACATGGAAAATGCTTGCTATCTATCCAACGTATTAGTGTGGGATGAACACAAGGCATTTACTTTGTTGTGTAGGGTTGAGCAATGGTGCTTTGGATTTCCCACTTAGTCCTACACTGGTTTTGTTATGTTTGGTTGAGTAGAGGTATTTCAGATTGCTTACTTTGTCTTGAGGATAAGACACAAAGTCTCTTTCATTCTTTGGAATTGTTTATGATGGGATGGGTAGAGGTGTGTAATCTTTCCTACCTAGTATTGAGATAGAATGCAAAGTGTCTCACATGACATGTAGAAGAAAGAAGTAATATAGATGAGAATTCCAATCTAAGAGTACATGTAACATTCCTACTTTGAGTACTTCCACTATGGAAGGTGACATGATTATCAACTATGATCGAGGTGTGCTCAATGAGGATGTGGAGTCCTTACTCCCAATAATCTTAAACCTTATGGATCCCAAGTTAAACCGAAGTAATTGTAAATGATTCCATTAGTTAACGTTGTTGACAACATGAAAATTATATTACTTAAAAATGAAATTAGGAATTACATTTTAATTAAATTTAATAATAAAGAAAAACACCAAGGTGACACATAAGGGGATGGTAAATCACAAACTGAGAATAAAAAAATAAAAATAAAAATAAAAATAAAAATAATTAAGGAAAATTGTGAAGTTTCCATCTAAATGGGAGAGTATTTGGAAAATAGAAAAATAAGGAAATTTGCATAATGTTTGAGGTGTTAAACCTCGTTGAGGCTCATAAATACAAGGGTTACCAAGGGTTTTGAGAGGATTGGGAACTTTACATAAATGTTATAAAAACACTGCAAGAACACTATTAAACTAAATGTGAATGGTAATCAAGATATTATGAAGGAAGTTGAGAAAGATTGTTGTTACTAATTCCCTTTCTATAAACGTTGTGCTTGTCTAGTAAGTCCACTAGTTGGAGACCCCACTGCTAATGCATATCCTACTTGTATATCATTATTTCTACTCCATAAAAAATTCATCTGCTTTGAACACACACAAAAAAAAACTCTTGCACCTTAACTTGGATCCTTCCACAAAGTGAGGCTTAATGGCCTCCTCATTATCCTTATCACTTTTTGTATTATGTGCCATTGGCATTTTTTCATTGTCACAAACCCTAGTTCCTACCCTAAATCCCTCCTTGATTAAGGAAATGCTTCCATTAGAAAAAGGTTTAAGGGGCTCTAAATATCCCTACCTCATTCCTTCTCAAATACTCCACCTCGGTCACTATTACACCTTGGAAAAATGCTTCTTCTTCATTTCTTAGAGCTTGATTTATATCAAAGGTGGTAGTAGGGTATATGAACAATGAGAATGTACCATGCTATGTTAAAGGAAATAGATCGAAAGGCTCGTCGCTTTCATGTGCATGTCCTCAAGTTTAGATATACTTTATTCTCTTCCTCCCACATCCACAACAATTCATAATCATGCAAGAGGCTCTAAGATCTCTAATCCACATGTTGCAATGAGAACCTCCCTAAAAGAGACTAGAATGACTAGGAATCCAAGGGCTCTTGCCACACTACTTTTAAGAATTGAGATCGTACTTAGTAACCGTGTCTTCCCATCACTCATCATAGCAAATCCATCTCACGATGTGTACTAGCCCTCTCAACAATAATTACCTCCTCAAGTGAGGGAAAAATATGGCCTTTAATAACTAGAAGTTAGTTTTCCAAAAAAACCACCAACTATTTATCCAAAGTCCCTTACTTTAGCATCATAAATTCTCTCCCATATTTAAGAATGATAAAAATTTGATCCTATTTTTCCAATCTTCTTTCTTCCATTTGTATGAAGAGTAGCTTCCTTGGTCATTCTCATCTCGTTATACACATTGCCCTTGAGATCAAAACCCTTTGCTAAGTCTTCCATGAAAATCGTCGTTCAAAAAATTCATCTAATGGCTTGGGAAAACAAAATTTTAAATGACCCTATGCTCCTCAACCCTCAATCTTCCATGTTCATCGCATCATCCCAATGTATATATTTTTTCATGCATTTTCATAAAGATTTTCCATTTTTGTTTACAAAAATATAAATAAGTACTAAAGTGAGTTGTTCATAATAGTTAACTCAAAGCAGACCATATAACTTCAATCCATCCTATAATATCCCGATTTTGACCTCTATTGCATTAAAATTGTACATGATGTAAATATCGTTATTTAATCATGTTGAGGAGCTCAAGCCTATTAGAGGAAATTTCAACTCAAAATGGGCCTTTTAACTTTAACTCAAATTCCATGTCATCATGTGTTAGCCAATGAAATTGCTTTAAATTTGAAATACCGTATAGGTCTTAAACACTTTTTTAATATAAATTTGGGGATAGGTATCATAAAAAAACTACTTTTTTTGTTTGTATTTTCGACATATCTCCTCGTGTTTTTACTCAAATTTCGATCGAGAGAGCTCGTTTTAATTCCGCATCCAACGAGTACCCACTCGGCATACTTTTGACAGAACCCGCTACCCCAAAAACAAGAGATACCTGAAAAAACGTGATGATGACATCATCATCACGTTTTTTCAGGTATCTCTTGTTTTTGGGGTAGTGAGGTCCGTCAAAAGTATGCCGAGTGGGTACTCGTTGGATGCGGAATTAAATTCCACATCCAACGAGCTCTCCCAATCGAAATTTGAGTAAAAACACGAGGAGATATGTCAAAAATACAAACAAAAAAGTAGTTTTTTTCTTTTCTTTCTATAAAATTAATAAATATTATTTTATTATTTTAACTATTATTTTACTAATTTTTTTTAGGAGGCCCATTTTGAGTTGAAATTTCCTCGACCAATGCCCCACCATCGATTTAGCGTTTTATGTATCGACAATTAAAATCGATGCATATCATTTTCGTACTAGCCAGGCACAGTATAAATTCAGAACATCATGTAAATATGCAATTTAATAAAATACCCACAACTAGCTATGCAATGCAACAAGAGATGGGGGCATGATTTCACAAGGAATAGGGAGGGAAATTATTCAAACCCTTGAGCCAATAGTGCTAATCCAAAAGTCAATGAGAGGGCCCATAAACTCTCAGCTACCCATTTTGTCTTATGCACCTAATCATTTATTTCTTTCAGAAGTTGGTTGAGGTAGTTAATGCCTTGGGAATGGAAGAGTATGGCAGTCAATTTCGTATTGGGGCAAGCCATCAATATGGAAAATTATGTTTTTGCTTATGGGGCAAGTAAATACCCAGAAATGCATGCCCATTCCATTCCTCACCCATGTGTTTCTCTTCCTCATGCAGCTGGAGATAGCTGGGGCATTTTCCCTCATGTTTCTCTCTAGTTACCTTCATCCATCCATGGTTGGGAACCCGTTTGTGTATTACATTGTGGCTGGGAATATAGATTCACAATTTTGGGGGTTATAGAGGTTGATTTTCCCCCCATAATGCCCAAGACGTTTTCTGAAATCAAATTTCTCTCCCAGGGTGATTTCCCCATCTTCAATTTTGTTTTTGGTTGCCAAAACATTTTCCTTCATGCCCAACATTTCTATTTTGATGTTATGTGCACCCTTGTTTTGGTCTGTAAGACTTAGGAGTGGAAGAGGCCCATAATTGGCTTGATAAACCTAGTGAAGAGAGTAACCTCACAGAAATATCAAGAGGGGCTGGCTAATCTTCTATGCACACCCTGAAGAGCACTGGAAGGGAAGGTATGGCCTAAGGGACCATGTAGCAGTGAAGGGGATACTTCCTTGTGTTGGGTGTGTAGGTATTGTGGAGGCCAATCTAGATAGATATTGTGCAGGTGTCCATAGCTCTGTGGTTGAGCTAACTAGCTTATAAATTCTTCCTTTCCACTGCCTTAGCAGCCTAATAAACCCAATTGTGGATTGGCTTGGCTGAAACTTGATGTGCATTTGCCTATGTGTGAGCCTGTTGTTTCCTAGTTCCTTGTAGAAATCATGCCCAGCTCAGGGGTGGCAATTGTGCTGAGGGATTGATGAGCACAACTAGCCTATGGTTGGGTGGAACTTTGCAATGAAATAGCTAGTTGTGGGACAACTCATTTTCAAGATAAGTGCTCTCTTATATTAATCCTGCAATGTATTTGCTTTATGAATTATTATGAACATATTGAATGTATTGAATGAGATTTGCTTCCGTTGTATATTATTGCATTATGCATCTGCATCTGCATTATTGGTAAAGAATTACGATTTTGAGGTTTGTAGCAGTTGTTTTGTATCATGCAATGCCCATAATCGTTGTTGAGTTTGAATTGCTCACCCAAGGATCGATTTCCCCATTTTACCAATTCGTTTTGTTGCCAAAACCGTTTTTTCATCAATCACGGACCTTGTATCTTGTTGTGGATGCATATTTTGTTTTGTTTGAACTGGTTTGGAGTGGAATTGGGTCTGAACAAGGTTGATAAACCTAGTGTAGGAAGGAACCTCACAGACAGATCTAGAGGGGTTGGTTTTCTTCTTTGCACACCCTGAATAGCATAGGAATGGAAGGCATAGCTTGAGGGACTGTGTAGCAGAGAAGGGGATGCTTCCTTGTGTTAGGTGTGTAGATGTTTAGAAGTCAAGCTAGATCTGGTGCAGGTGTCCATAGCTCTATGGTTGAGCTCACTAGCTTAGCAATTCAGCCTTCCACCTCCCTAGCATCCCGATGAACCCAACTTTGTTTGGCTTGGCTGAATTTTGATATACCTTTGGCTATGTGTGATCCTGCTAGTGTTCCCTTATTCCTTGTGGGAATCATGCCCAACTTGGGGGTGGCAGTGTTGTTGAGAGATTGATGAGCAGACTCGCCTATGGTTGGGTGGATTGTTGCAACGACATAGCTGGTTGCGGGACAAGATTCTTTCAAGATAAGTATCTCTTGTGTTAATCTCTGCATTTGTATTTGCTTGATAAAATATGATGAACATGTCTAATGTGTTCAATGTATTGCATGAATGAATTTTGCTTTCGCTGTAGATTGCATTATGCATATGTATATGTTTATGTTCAATGCATTTTATATTACGTTATGGGGCTTAGATTGCTCGGATTAATAGCAGCATAGTCGCGTCCTCTCTCTGGTATAATGGTGGGAACATGACAATGTCTGATGCATTTAGTCTTGCTAAGGGTGATTTCTAGTATATTTTCATTTTTTGTGTTGATTTTTATTTTACGTTTGGAGAGGAGAGACATATGTTATGGTAAGTTTTTTGCAATGTTATTTTTGGTATGATGGTTGCCTTATGAAGAGAGGAAGAACATCTACTTCCAAGGGGACTAAATCGTTCTAGTCTTAAATACATTTGTTGATTGCCTATGCCATCGGAAGGAGAATCGAACCATTCTAGTTAAATGCTATTGATTTTCAGCTTCTCTCTCGTTTGTAAGTATAGTATTTAAATGCTGATGAGAGCAAAGTGGTGGGATAATTCCTCTGGAGAGAGAGAATCCAATCTATAGGATTATAAATGTTTTTTGTCAAGGCTGAAGAGGATCAATTTTTGTTTATAGAAGATTGATCTTTATTCATGTTTTCTCTCGAGTTAAAATTAGAACAATCTCTCTTTCTTTGAGAACTTATTTCCATCATTGTTTGCTTGCTATGACTATAGTATTTGTTAAATTGTGGCTCAATCTCATGACAGAGAGCCAACAAACTTCTTTATATAAATACCGAGTGGAAAACTGCGGCTTGACCTTTCAGTGGAGATCCAACACCCTTCCCCCCTCACCCACACATTAAATTGTGGCTCGATCACTTGAAGGAAAGCCATTGCACTTCTTTATGTATATGATGTTTTTTAAAGTATAAATTATAGAAAAGGGGGGGCTCGGTCTTCAAGTTGGATCCAACACACCTCCTCTCTATCTCTAAATAATATCGCTTTATCTATATAAAGATTTTTTCAGAGGAAAAAATACCAGTCTTTGTTATTCAGATGAATCAAAAGACATCATTTACAATACAATATGATGACTGATAACAACAGATCCGTCTCATGCAAGACATAGAGTGACAAAAACAGAACAACAATACAAAGAATAAAGTCTGATCGTAGCAGACTTTCCTCATCATTCCTGAATAAATCAGGTCAGAAATGCTGATATGAATCGAGGGTGAACTGTAAACCATACAAATCAGAGCAATAACAGGCTGGCAGAGTGGACTCAAACTGGTCAGAAGAAGCTATATCAACTGCTGGACAGCTAAATAATATAGAATCAGCAACTCTAAAAAAGATCCATATTGCCTTGGTTAATAACCAAGCCATCCAAAATATCTGAAAAAGAAACAATTCCCATATCTAGTTGCAAAGCTTTTTTTGAAAGTTCATCTGCCAATGAATTATGCTCACGATATTTGTGTTTAAAGATCACCGGAGGGGACAATTGGAGCATATATCTTATATATTTACACCAATGCATCAGAGATGGAACATCAAGTGCTGAAAATCCGTTAAGCCATGAAATAATAACCAGGGAGTCACCATATATCAATTGCAATGGAATTCCCATCAGAAGACCGACTCTTAGTAATGCCCAAAGAGCCAACAACTCTGCTGTGGTGTTCGTGCTTCTTCCACATCCCAAAGAAAAATTAAAATGATGAGAATCATTGGCAAAGACCACAAATCCTGAGCCTCCTAGATTTTCCGCAACAGCTCCATCAAAGAATCCACAAGGGAAACTTTTTATCGGAGCAGGACCAGGATTATGAGATTTATACGTTATTAAAGGCACAGGGTAAGAATTTATCAGACCTTCAATCCTAGAAATCAAAGTTGAGAAGGAAGGTTTCTTGCTTTCAAATAAGCAATGATTCCAAAGAAGCCAGATTCCCCATAAGATAAAAAAAGGAAGAAATCTGAAACGAGCAGATCGCGCAGTAGAGGTAAACCAGATGTCCAAATAAGAATGAACCGAACTATAAGCTGGAAAAGAGAAACTGGAATTATCCTCAAAATGATTGCAGATTCTAATAGAGAAAGGATAGCGGAAAAATAAGTGATGAACATCTTCCAGATTGCCTTCACAAAGGTCACAACGACTTGTTCCATTGAAGCCTCTACTTTGCAATTGCTCCCAGGTTAATATCCTCCCTCTAATCAATAACCAATTGAAGCATTTTACTTTAAGAGGAATATTCAGCATCCATAAAATTTTCAAAACTGAATCATTAATATCTGAACAGATATTAGAGAAAATGCATTTATATCCCTCAGTTGCACTTAATGCCCCTATAAAACTGTTGTGAGACCAAAGAATTGAATCATCTTGATTAGAGAGGCGAATGCGGCCATATTCCAATCCTCTAAGATAATTATCCCAAGCAGTTTTCCAATCACCAATAAGATCAAGTTCTGTAGAAGAAAACCAATAACCTGTGGCGAAGGAAGTTTGGTTGCGAGCTTGAGCAAGGGTGCAAATGCCAAAATCTTCTAAATAATCTCTCGGGTCTCTTGGTAGAGCAAAGGAAGACCCCATACCGATGAGCGGGTCTACACCCAAGCTAATAGATTCACCATTACCCACTTGCCAGATGATACCATTGCCGATCCAAGGAATGGTAGAGATGAATCCCCTCCATATAATTGAGGCATTTCTGTAATTGGAGCTTTTTTCCCTGAACCATAAATGCAGTGGCTTATTTTTCAGATATTTGACAGCAAGAAGAAAATTCCAGATTCCTTTTCTATTTAATGCAAGCCAAAAACTCTTCATTCTCAAGGAAAGACTAAAACTAGGTATATGTTTTATCCCCCAGCCACCATGAGAGATAGGACAAGCCAGAAGTTGCCAATCCACTAGATGGAATTTTTTTGTCTTGGACGAAGAGCCCCAGAGAAAGGAAAAAATCATCTTTCTGAGATTATCTAAAATTGAGTTTGGGATCGGAACCAATGCCATCCAGTAAACTGGCATGCTTGATAAAACAGAGCGAATAAGGACCAAACGACCTCCCATAGAAAGGAACCTATTAGTCCAATGAGAAATTTTCTTTTCAAATTTTGAAACTAGCCAGAGCCAATCCTTAACCAAGTAACCAGAGGGCTTAAGAAAATAGCCAAGATAACCAAACCCTTTTCGAATATTGTCCACCCTGAAGGGGAGAATATCAGTAATTCTATGAAGAATGACATCATTCAGATCATTATGGAGGAAACTAGATTTGTTCACATTAATACTCATACCTGAGGCCTCACAAAAAATATCAAGAATGGCTTTAAAGGCTAACCACTCTTCAAATGAACCCAAGCCAAATAAGATCACGTCATCTACAAAAAGTAGATGAGTGAGAGAAAACTGATGTGAGATTTTGATTCCTTTAATCTTCCCATTCCTCTTAGCATCCTCTATCAACAGACTAAGCCCTTCTATTACCAGAATAAACAAGAGAGGGGATAGAGGGCATCCCTGCCTGATTCCCCGAGAGGCAGAAAAGAAAGAAGAAGGAGAGCCATTAACAAGGACAGCAAAATTGGCTGAAGATATGCACCCCATAATCCAATTTACCCCAACAAGGGGCACCCCGATTTGAATAAGAAGGAGACAGATGAAAGTCCAATTAACTCTGTCAAAGGCTTTGGATAGATCCAATTTAAGAATGAGAGCACTTCTTTTTCTGGAATTGACAGTATGCAGAACCTCTTGAGAAATGGCTATAGGTTCAAGGATTTGGCGATTTTTAAGAAAACCGAATTGATGAGGAGAAATAGATTCATCAAGGAAGGGTTTGAGCCTCATTGCAGCAACTTTAGAAATGAGTTTATAAACTAGATTGCAGAGAGAAATGGGGCGAAAGTCTGCAAAAGAGACAGGAAAATCAATCTTTGGGATGAGAGTAAGGAAGGTAGAATTAAGAGCATGAGACACTCTGCCAGAGGTTCTGGAGTTTTCCACTAGACTGACCAGAGAAGGGCCTAAAAGGTCAAAGAAAGTCAAATAGAACTCAACCGGCCATCCATCCGGGCCAGGCGCTTTATCTTTTTTAAAGAGTTTTAAAGCCTTTTCAATTTCCAAGATAGTCACCGGACTAGTAAAAGCATCTATCTTCTCTGGACCGATAAAAGACGGAAAAAGACGAATAACCTTAAGCTAAGCTTCCAAATTAGTCAATTGGTCATCTTCAAATAAGGACTTGAAATACCGAATACCAAGGTCTTTAAGACTTTTATCATCAGAAACAACATTGCCCAACTCATCTTGAAGACTCCAAATCGCATTGTGATTTTTACGAGCTGAAGCCACTGCATGAAAAAACTTAGTATTAGCATCCCCTTTTTGTGCCCAGGTGATTCTGCTTTGAAGTCTAGCCGAATTAATTTCATGATCAAGCAGCTTTTGAAGATTATCTTTAAGAGAGTTCAATTTCTGTTGTTGATCTTGATTTAGAATTGCTGCATGAGAGGAAAGGAGAATAGAGCTTATTTCCTTTTCCAGAGCAGTAGACTTATCTTTCATTTTTATTGCTTTAGCTTTGGTCCAAGATTTAACCTTCACCTTTAGAAAATTAAGTCTAGAGTGGAGATCCTGCATAGCATCCAATGAGGGGTTTGAGAGGATAAGGGGCCATTCCGAACGAACCATGTGAATAAAGTCCTCATTTTCTAACCAAGATTGGTTAAACTTAAAAGGAATGCACAAAGACTATGAATATCAATCCAATCAAGAATCACAGGAAAATGATCAGAAATCCCACATCTGTGAATCCACATCCGGTACCTAGGAAGCGAGCTAACAAGCTGATCCGACAACAAAAAATGATCCAGTCTTTTTGAAATACCATCTTCCCCTATCCTTCCATTCCTCCAGGTAGGACCAGCACATGAAAGAGCCACATCCACTAAATGATGGTCAGAGAAAAGTTTAGAGAAAAAAGATCCCAAAGGGTCAGGATGCGCTTTGGAGCCCCATATCTCTGAGGCATTCAGAGTCAGATTTAGATCTCCAGCTAAAATTAGATTTGGAAGTGAGAGAAGGCCACCTGAAGCCACAACATTCCAGTAGGAGACTCTATTGAGGTAAGGACCATAGCAGTTTAGAATGGAAAGAATGAGAGAAGGCCCTCGGATCGAAGCTTTAAGCAGAATACCAGCAGCAGTATGAAATGATTTGCACTTAATGAGTTTCGGATTCCAGCCAGAAAGAATACCTCCAGAAAGACCATTAGAGCTAAGGGCACAAAACTCCCATCCCGGGCAAAGTTTAGAAAAGGCAAATAAAGCCGGATAAGGACTAGTCATGGTTTCCTGAAATAGTACAACATCCGGAGAAAGAGCAGACAGCAAATGATGGAGGCTTTTTTGTTTGGCCAGACCCCCCAAGCCACGAACATTCAGAGAAAGGATGTGCATTAAGAGTCCGAGAAATCAGGGGTCGTAGCTCTAAGGACCCGATTGGAAGGAGAAGTGTGAGAGCGCTCTGCAGCTTTTAATCTTTCGGATAAAGGAGTATAAGGAGCCTGAATTAGATCAGTTGGGTCAATGGAGATCTTTGTAGATTTTTTCTTTCGTCTAATAGTAACATTTTCACAATGAATTGAATCAAGAGGGAGAACCGAGGGTGAAAGAGGCGTTCTATCCGAGAAGATACTCAAAGATTTTTGCAAAGAGGGATTGGCAAAGGAAGGGGAGTCAGCAGGACTAAGAGGATGAGAACTCGGGAGCCCTGTCTGACCAGAAGAAGAAAGAGGAGGGAAGTCTGCCTCAGAGAACAAAGGTAAGGGGGAGTTTACAAGCACAGTGCTCGAAGAAGGGGCAGAACTTAACGGAGCAGCATCAGAAACTCCAGAAAGAATTGGCACTGAGGGAGGACAGAGATCAAGGGCTGAAGGGGAAGACTCCTGAATCAAAGAAACAATCTTAGGAGGATCCAAAGAGTCAGGCTCCCTCTGAGGTATACAAGTGAGAGGTGGAGAACTAACCAGAGAAGGAGAAAGGCCTGAAAGCTTAGAAGCATTTCTGCTACTAATCACTGAGTCTATCAAAGCCAAATCAAGGTCCGACACTTCCCCAAATAAAGAGACTACATTGTTTAACTGTCTAGAGGATGAGTTATTTTGAACCGGAGTAGCACAATCCTGAGAGGGCGAATCCAAAGGAGAACTTACAAAAATTTCAGGAACGGAGCGCTTAACAGGCCCACAACGCAAAGAAGGACAGTCTCGACGCAAGTGGCCTGTCTCTCGACACACACTGCATCTAAAGGGTATACCTTGAAAATCCAAACGTTGTATGAACAGTCTCTCATGACAGAGAATCTCCACTTTAGCTGGAAGACCTTTAGTGATATCCAATTCAACAAGAATTTTTGCCTTTCTTTTATCAAAAGAGTTCATGAAATCATCCTCTAAAGCCACAAATCTTCCTATAGTATTACCAACACCTTCCAATAAGGATCGATTCCAGAGAGGGAAAGGGAGCCCTAGTAGAATTGCCCACAGATGGCGCTTTTTAACTCTTTCACGCGCAGGATCAAAGTTAACGTGCCAACGATCTAGCACCAATGAACCATTTCCCACCCTCCATAAACGACTAAGAACCTTTGAGGCATGCGACTCTTCTAAGAAAACAAAAACAATCCAACCCCGAACCAGCAAGCTGATAGCTGGAACATAGGTCAGAAACGGTTTCCAATGCTCAGAAGCCCAATAAAACCAATCTTTTTTTCCAAGGAGACATATTCCAGCCTACCAATTAGTGCACGACGACTCAGCGCTTCCACCCTGTCCAGGTAGATATCCCTTCCAACCACATATCGAAGCTTCCCTTCCATAGTTTTATAGGCCTTTGCCTTTCTACGTCTCTGGAAATGAGCAGAACTATGGTCCACCCGATGGTCTGGAGACCCATCATGGGTCTCCATCATTCGATCCAATAGAAAAGACAAACCAAGAAACAGTCAGGTCGATACCTCACTCAAAGCACTTAGCCCAAGGATGGGAAGGACAACATCAAAAAAGGAAGGGATATACACTCTTGAAAAACCCGTTAAAAATCAGCAGGAATCGACACAGGCTCTAATAGTGCAAATTCACAAAATAATGACAGTCAATGAGACCTCCCTCGTACCTGGATAAACCAAGACTGATAAATTGAAAGGGAAAACTGACTAAGAAACTAATCTCCACAAAAATCCCAAGAGCCAGACACCAGTAAAAGAACGACACAAAGAAACAGGTAAAACCTTCGTGAAACCCCCGAACCTGTGTTGCAAAAGATAAGACTATCAAAGATACAATCAGGTCGTATCCTCAAACAACGCAGGCAACCCAAGGATGGGGCGGACAACAGCAGAAAAGAAGGGTTGAACTCGCTAGAAAAACCTTAATAAAACTACAGGACTCGACATAATCACAGAAATGTGCAAGAATATAAAAGAACCCTACGCCAGTGAGGGAACGACAAATCATGGAATAGAGAAATCCTTCGCCAAACATCCCAAAGTCAAAAACAATTCTCCACTAAAGCCAGGACAAAAAACATAAGCTGCCAAGGGACAAAACCCGGGAACTGAGACGCCCTCGAAAGATAGGGGTAAAACTTCATCATGAATCCACGGGTTTTCGGACATGAAAACAATAAGGGTGCAAAAGTCACCGCTAACCCTCAAGTCAAAAACTTTAACATCCACGCATGGAGGCAGTCACACCCTAAAGAATCCAAGACCTGACCGTCTCAATCAAGAAAGAAAAGGCATGAACTAGGACAGCTGACACCCTCAAATCCGGAAGGGATGGGTCACAACCCAAACGACGTCAAAAAAGGTGGCAAACTCACAAAAAACAGAAGAAATCATAAACGGGGAGCGAGACTGAGCCAATACCGACTAAGATGAAGACTGAAAACAGAAAACTTCCCACTTCTTTTAAACTGGTTGGTACTAGTCCTCAGTTCATGAGGAGGGACTCCAGTCGTCGGTATTGGCTAAACCAACAGTCAAGAAATCCAATAGAAACCCAAGACAAAACCAGAGGATGGGCGACTAGACGAGAATCCCGGCCAATCAGATAGAGACCACCAAAAACAGACAACCCAACAAGTAAACCAGTACGAAAGACAAACTCCAGTAATGGCTTATCAAAAACACTTACCGGAGAACCCCCGTAAAAAACAGAGAGAAAGATGTTTATGACAGGAAGCCCAAAACAAGAGAGACCAACTAAGAAGGTAACCCTATCAACAGGAAGCCGCAACGTAATAGAACAGGCAGAGAAATAACAAATAATGGTGCGGCCAGTACCTAGAAGGCGAGCGAAGACCTTCGCCATCCTCCCTGAAGCCTGGTAATGCCTGCCTTCAACCTGCAAATTGCAAACCCTCACCCTCCCATCGCCGCCTCCAGTCCACAATCCCACTTTATCTATATAAAGATATATAATATAGATTACATAACTCTTTTTAACCATAAATAACTTATGATTGGAAAATTAAGTTCTACTATTAAAATCAAGCCTTATCAATTGAGAACCTAGATTTAATCTTTTATAAACTTACTCTTATGTTTTATTACTTAAAAAAACAAATTATAATTTTAATGAAGTAAACTCTAGTATTAAAGAGAAAGAAAACCCGATTGATTTATACATTATTATTCTATATTAATTATAAAAATCAAATCCTTAAATATGATATGATTTATACATTGTCATTATATATTAATTATAATATAATATAACGACCAAGTCCTTTTCTTAAATCTGTTATGGAACATATAAGTATTCATGTTACTAAAAGAAATAGCGGTCCCACTTTTACGCAATGTCCATATATATAATTATTTATTACTTGGCTAAGATTTAACCTGCCTTTGAGGAGTTGTGTCATTTTTTTTCTTGCCCGAGGATTTTCTTAATAAAATATTAGGAGATAAACTTAGTATTTAAAAATTAAAAAATTATGTTTAATATATAATAAGTTGAGCTTTAACTCTATCTTAAGGTTGAAATGTGTAATTTCAGTTAATTACGGAATTGTTTAAAAAACTCAAAATTTGGATTGAGTTAAGAGCATAGCTTCAACAACTAGGAAGACAAGTATACTATGTGAGAAGCTAAGTCTTCTTTATGTGCTTAATAGTTATAAAGACGAGATTGAATTGCTTATCTTGTTTGAGAATGCTTTAGAGGTCACTGTTGAAACCATGTAAAAGAATATTTAAAGGAGCATTTGTAGTCTTTCCCGCCATAGTGGAATCGTTTCACACCTCATGGGTGGCTGCTCGGCAGAAGGAATATACGTCGGATAGAGAGCCAAAAGGTCGGGAGGAAAGTTGTATTCAATCCTTCACTTGCATAGGTCTACTTATCTAGATAAATGTTATTATTTGGTTATGTTATTAATGTACATCAAGTTTATGAAGATCTATTTATAGAAGTATGTTCATTCATGTAAGAATGTAGTTGATATAACCATCCAATTGAGTAAGAGTGTCAATTATGCAATAGATTAAATGTTCTTAGCTTTTAGAAAATAATTGAATATCCCTTTATATTTAAATGTGTAGAAGTCAATTTTTTATATTATTTAAAAGAAAGTATCATTGAAGAATATTATTATCTTAATTAGTTCCTATAAACAATAATTGAAATATATAATTGTTAAGATGGTTCAAGAGTACATATTACCTTGTAATAAGTATTGTATAACCATTAATGTTCACTTGTGTTTCATAATAATAACTAAGAATATGTTGTGTAATGGTATTGTTAAAAAGGTATTTCTACAAATGGAATGCCATATGTCCTTTGCATTAAGTTATTAGATAAAATGCTTGGTGTTAAGACATGTTAATGCGGTAACTTGTTAATGAGGTACTATTTCTTATGCTAGGAATCCTGCTATAAAGGATATATCTTGTTCTTATACCACTTGATGTAACAAGTTATATTTAAGTGAATGTTTTTCATGAAGTAAGTGGTGGTTGTATTGTAAAGGATTATACCATCATGAATTGGGTATACTTTTTATGATTCTATAGTTAAGGTTAATTAATGAACAAACTTTATATTGGTTGATTATGTTTAGTGATGAGGAAGTTAAATAGTGAACTAAGTAGCTTTCTAATATTATTAATAAAAACCTTGAACTATTACATAATGAAAGGTTTGTAGAAATAATTTATTTGTCTTCTTATATGTAAGAAATATAAGAATGTACTTTGAATGAATAATCATAACTCTTTAACATGACCTTATGGCATTGACTATGTTCGACCGAGGGTAATGATTAAGGATATAATGGTAAGTTAATCAAATAGTTTTATATAGAAGTATGGTCTTCTTTTAGTTTGGGTCTTAACCATTACATGATGAGTCATAAGTAAATAGTTATATATGTTCTTATACATATGAATGCTAATCGATGAGAATGTACTTTGTTTATAATGATTCAATGATTGTGAGGCTAATTGATTAGTTGTTTGGATTATGTTGAGGGAAAAAAATCTATACCTCGTTTCCCAAAATAGTAATGAGGAATTTGGATACATTACAAATGGTATCAGAGCAAGGTTGCAATACTTTGCGTACTTATGGGCTTAACCGTAGAAAATAAAGAAGATTTTTTGAATTGGTACACTAAGCTTATCTACCTAAAGTGAACGCATGTATGCTAATAGGTAACTAAATGTTACATAAATTCTTTGATGATAACATGATTAATAATGCACTGCATCTAGAACATGGATGATTTGTTTCAATATAGAACAATGGGAATAAATTGGTAGATTTTCATTTCTACTAAAATACTCTATTATATATGATCATCCTTGAGAAGGAGTAATTATAGCGCTATTGAAATCTTTTCAGTTATGAGTAGATGCATTGTGTAGATGGTAATTCCATTATGAACATAAGATTCCAAAAAGGATGGTAGGAGCAAACCAACAACTTGAAATTTGTTCACTAAAATGTTTTACACATTAAATTGCAAAATGCTAGTAATGGAGAAAACGTGAAATAGATAATTGTTACATAACTATTTGATATATGTTGTTTTGATATTAAGAATATGTCATGGAAAAAGGAATGAGAAAAATAAGTTTGTAAAATTTGAAAATCCGTTTACTTGTGCCAAGTTGTTTATGAAATGTAATGCCTAGAATGTTTTGAATAAGAACAACGCCTGAGGTCAAGTAACCCAAGAAAAAAATGCATACAATAGTGATGCAGTTGGGCAGGTGGGCCTGTGACTGTCGATAATGGAAAGATGGTTGAGATGATGAATGGTTTGAATCTTTTGAAAAAACATTGATTTTATGACTGACTATGTTGGAAGCAGTGCAGGTAAAAAGAGACTAAGCTAATTGGAGAACACAAACTTAATAAGTAAACGTGAATAAGAACAAGGAAAGAGATGTAAAAGAAAAATAATGATAAGAGAATAAGTTAAAATCTTAACTTATAATTGTAATTGAATGAAAATAATTCGAGAAAGTAAATTATCAAAGAAGCTAGAAACAGAAAACCACACTCTGGTTTAGGGGAAGAAAACGAAAAATATGTTCTATGTTATTACTCACTAGGTGTGAATTGCTTCAGCATATGGTTGTTGAAGTCCAGTACTTGGTACTGAGAGGTATCTAGTATATTGTCATTCCAGTGCTTGGTGCACTGAGAGGTACTTGAACTACCGATTGTTCTATAGCTGGTGTATAGAATTAGTTATCTTCTTAGAACTAAACCGAAGACTGGTTGTTGAATTTTAAAAACAAAAAACAAGCATACACATGGATACAATAATAATGGTATTGAAGCACTAAATATTATGTAGTTGATGTACAAAATAGTGATAGGAGATGCACTCGAGAGCTATAAAATTTTGATGAAGGGTATTGTCCTTGCATCGAAAGAATTAAGTATATACAGTTTGAGTAGGCATGCATGTGAACTGATGGTTCCATCAAGGGATGACCCTCATGCATATATGCCAGAACTTCTGAAAAAAGTTAAAAATGTCATCCAATAAATACTTTGGAACGTCATTACCATACATGAGGTATGTGTGTGAATATTGCTTTAAATGACATTTTATGTACTGTGATAAGGAATATATGGGTATTTCGCTTTGAATTATAAATTACAATGATGAAGAGTAATGCAATTATAAGACTAACTTATTAAGGTGGCAAGATAAGCTTTATAAGTAAAGATCATCGTACAACTATTATTGTTGGAGGGAAGAAACAAAGATGAAAATGAATTCATCCAATGACAACTCAAGAAAAACAAATTATTTATATTTCCTTACTTGTTGATTTTGAGTAATTATGTTTTTGTAGATCTTTATGTTGAGCTTCTAGAAAAACTTGTATTGTTTATTGCAAAACACAGGTGACTCGAGCTAGATAACCTTGAATACTTCCAAAGAAAATACCGAAGATGTGTATACTTCCAAAATCCGACAAGAGTAATTAGAACTATCAAGAGTTGTCATATCAAAAAAGAAATTGTAACTCGAAAATTTTTATCAAAAAATAAGAACACCAAGGACGATGTTGTTTTAAGGGGGGATGATGTAATACCTCTCTTGACCCTTAACCTTGTTGTAACTGAAATACAAATATGTCAATGTAAAGATGTATTAGTTCCTGGCGAGGAGCTCCAGGCAAAGGCCCTACCAATGAGCATTGTAAGTATTGTTATGATTCCCTAAGTCAAACCATGCAATAATTAAAGCATGGTGATGTGTATCAAAAATTGAAATGTAGACCTAAGATACTGAAGGTTTGACACAACGAAACGATAAGGGAAACTAAGTCCACTAAGGGGAGAGGTGAATGGTTAGGGAACCACAAGAACCTAGTTGATTATGATAGGTTGCGAACATGGTGCCTCAGGCACTAGAACAAAGTGAATCATTGATATTTACTAAGTAGAATAAAATCGTAAATATATTTAATGTTAATCTATAATCACATCATTCATGCATAATTGTGAATGAATTGCTCTTAGCTTACAAGTAAATAATAAGCTACTATTATTATACCTCCTCTTAATTAACATAAAACTAACTATTATTAATATGATGTGAATGAATGATTAAAAATTAATATCTAAGTAATATTATTATCCAACAATAATGAAGAAAAAAATATAAATAATTTAAATTATCATATTGTTAATCTAAAACAAAATATTAAATACCATTTTATCCATTTATATATGAGAATAGTTATCATACCATATATAAAAATACACATATTTATTAATTTATATATGAAAATAGTTATCACACAATATATAAAAAGAAATAAAAGAAATAGGGAGGAAGGAAAAATCACTTTATATGTAATGTATGTCTCTTACACATCTTTATCAATTTATATATGAGTTATCATACAGTATATAAAAAGAAATAGAGATGAAGGAAAAATCACTATGTAATGTATGTAATAAGGTGGTTTAATATATAAATATTTTTAAATAATCTTATTTCAAAAGCACTTTAATTAATTAATTAAAATCATTAATATATATGAAAGAATAGGGATCGTTTTTGGAGATTACTCCTCTGCCTATTCTTAGATTGGGCCACTTATTACAGGGTAAACGACTTTAAAATGAATAAAAATATTTGTGAATTACTATGTAAAGAGAAGTTATTAATATTATTAATTACTTGGGTATTTGGCCAAGGTTTCAAGGATCGTTAAGAATTTGGCAAGTACGGTTATGCTAGTTTGCATATAACAAACCTTGGTACCCGATTATTTTATTTCTATGTTGAGGTCTCGATCTCTAGGCTGAAGCCAGCACACCTCCTCCCTATCTATAAATAATATAGTTCTTTTAAGTTGTAAGCAACCTATAGTTGGAAAATCAAGTTCTACTATCAAAGCAAGCCCTATCAATTGAAGGTTTAACTTTAATCCTTTTTAAACTTAATATTATGTTTAAAGAGCTAAGTCGTATTACTAAAAAGATATATCTCATGATTTTAATTAAGCTCTAGTGTTAAAGAGAAAGAAACCTCATTGATTTATACATTGTCATTATATATTAATTATAACGATCAAGTCCTTAAATATGTTATGGAACATATAAGTATTCATTCATATTACTAAAAGAAGTGGGCCCATTCATATGCAATGTTCATATATATAATGATTTATTTCCTAGCTAAAATATAACATGCCTAAGCTAAGTTTAGAGGAGTGAGGTCATAATTTTTTCTATGTCCTTAAGAGGTGAGGACTTTTTTAATAAAATATTAAGAGATAAATTAGTATTTAATAATTAAAATTGAGCTTAATATATAAGAGTTGAGCTCCAGCTTAGAGTTAGGACTTTTTTAATAAAATATTAAGAGATAAACTAGTATTTAATAATTAAAATTGAGCTTAATATATAAGAGTTGAGCTCCAACTCTATCTTAAGGTTGAAAGGTGCAATTCTATTTAATTATGGAATTATTTAAAGAACTCAAAACTTGTATTGAGTTAAGAACATGGCTTCAATAATTGGGAAGACAAGTATATTGTGTGACAAGCCAAATCTTCTTTATGTGCCTAATAGTTGTAAAGATGAAATTGAACCGTTTACCTTGTTTGAGAACTGTTGAGGTGTTACCGTTGATATCGTATTAAAGAATATTTGAAGGGATATTTTTAGCCTTTTCTGCCCTGGTGGATTCCTTACCTAACTCGGGGGTGGCCTCTCAACGAAAGGAATATACGCCAGACATAGAGCAGAAGGTTGGGAGGAATGTTGCAGTCAGACCTTCAGTCACCTAAGTTTACTTATCCAAATAAATGTTCTTCTTTTGTTATGTTATTAAAGTACATTGAAATCTTGTGAAGATCAATTTATAAAAATATGTTCATTCATGTAATATTGTAGTTAATATAACAATCTAATTGAGTAAGAGTATCAATTATGTGATAGATTAAATGTTTTTAGCTTTTATAAAATAACTGAATTTCTATTTATCTGTATATGTGTATAAGTCAATTTTTTGTATTATTTAAATGGAAGTATCATTTAAGAATGTTATTGTCTTAATTAGTTCCTATAAACAATTATTGGAATATATAATTGTTAAGATGGTTCAAGAGTACATATTACCTTATGGTAAGTATTGTATAACCATTAATGTTCATTTGTGTTTCATAATAGTAACTAAGAGTATCTTGTATAATGGTATTGTTAAAAACGTGTTTCTACTAATAGAATGCCATGTCTTTTGCATAAGTTATTATGTATTTTGTATAAGTTATTAGATACTATGCCTGATGTTAAGACATGTTAATGTAGTAACTTGTTAACAAGGTACTAGTGGTTATGTTGGGAATCTACTATAAATTTTATATATTGTACTTATACCACTTGATGTAATAAGCTATATTTAAGTGAATGTTTTGCATGAAGTAAGTAGTGGTTGTATTGTAAAGGATTATACTGTTGTGAATTGGGTATACTTCTTATTCTTTTATGGTTAAGCTTAATTAATGAAAAACATTATATTCGTTGATTATGTTTAATGATGAGGACGTTAAATAGTGGACTAAGTAGCTTTCTAATATTATTAGCTATAAACCTTGAACTATTAAATATTGAAAGGTTTGTAGAATTAGTTTATGTGTCTTCTTATATGTAAGAAATATAAGAATGTACTTTGAATGGATAATCATAACTCTTTAACATGACCTTATGACATTGACTATGTTTGAGTGAGGGTAAAGATTAAGGATACAAAGGTAGGTTAATAATATAGTTTGATATAGAAGTATGACCTCCTTTTGGTTTGGATCTTAACCATTACATGATAAGTCATAAGTTAAATTGTTCTATATGTTTAAGAACATATGAATGCTAATTGATAAGAATGTACTTTGCTTATAATGACTCAATGATTAGTGAGGCTAACTAATTGGTTTTTTTTGGATGATGTTAAGGAAAAAAAATCTATACATCATTTCCCAAAATAGTAATGAGGAATTTGGGTACATTACAAATTCTCTCTTGATCATCTCCCAGGCCCATCAATGATAGGATCTTATTAATAAAATTGTAGGAAAACTTCCAAAGTGCATTAATAGACTCCTCCCTCTGATCTTGGATGTTCGACCTATACAAGTAAGACGAGAGAACAATAGTCGTGCAGATAAGCAAGCTAATGAACTACCCAACTTCCTCGACGAGACATAAAAAATAATCGGAATCAAATGCCATTATGTTGGATCCCCTAACAAATTCATATCTAAACTATAAGTGGCATCCAAATAAATGTGTCTCATTCATACTAAATGCAGGGTGGCACCATTACAAAGATCGAGGAAATGGTTTATACACATTACACAACATTGAGGACATGGTGATGTTGATGTATTTGTAACTTCATAAGATATTCCGATGTATATCATCATTGTATGTTGTTGCACCCCCATTGGAGATGTGTTTACCTTCTTAAGGGATGTCTTAATTGTGTCTAGACCTTGAGGTACAACCTTCGTTGTAAGTCGGGGAAATAGTCCCCAGTGTAACATCATGTAATGTGTATTTCGAGTCTCTCTAGGAGAAGTCAGCCCTGTTAGGGAAGACAAGTGGGCCCCAGTCTTATGTTTGGGCAGTCACTTGAAAGGTATAAATAGGGAGGCGCTCTCCCCCATTTATACACACCTCACACTCTCAAGTTCGCATGAGAGAGAAAAAGAGACAAAGGGAGGAGAGATAGATAGTTGTTGAATACTTCTTATCATTGCTTTTGATCATCTTACTATTTTGAGGAAGTTTGTGGGTTTTTCTCCTTTATGGTTTCCCCGGTGAAAATATTTATGTCTTGTGTATCTATTATATCCTATGCATCTATTTGTACTTGTTATTCTTTCAGACAAAGATCCTATTCAAGCTAATAAGATCTAGAAAAAACTAACATGGTATCAGAGCATCTCTGAAAGAAGGCATTGTGTTGCTGTAAAAACTAGGGCTTCCTAATTCAAGGTGTTCTCTCCATAGATCATCAAGAAAAGAGGGATAGGCTAACTCACCTCAATATGGCACATCTTTTGGTGGAAGCAGTTTCAAAATTGAAGAAGTTCATTTTTCACCCTATAACTGGTGCCGGGAGGAACTAGGGCATCAAGTTTTGGAGGCTTCCCACCTCGGTCTTCAGAAAATAACCTTGCTAAGAAAATCGCCTCAAGGAGGCGCATCTTTCAAACAAAATTCCCAAACTCTAAGTTTGGAAAATTAAGGTTTCTTTGACAAACCCTAGGTCAACTCCGGAACCAGGTCGGACACCCCAAATTGGTAAGATCTAAATCTGTTGAAATATTGTAACTTCGAAGAATATTCTTTATGTATCTTTTGTGGTCCCCGATGGTCCAACCGGGAGAACCACTTGTATTACATTGTACCCCGATGCTCCTAATCGGAAGAACTAATAAGAGTCATGAGGTAGTCCCCTCAAATTGTAAAGGTGGGTCATCAGCACCCCAGTGTGGTTACTTGAGCCTACATGTGTAACTCGAGCCTACATGAGTTAGCTTAAGCCGACATGTTAATTGAGTAAACTTTAAGTAAACGGATTAATATAAATAGAGGTGTAGTGCTCCTCATTTGAGACACACACACACTCACTTGGAATAGCGCACTTGTGGAGGAGAGGAGTTGCTGGAGAAGGAGGAGAATCATGTTTTTGATCTCCTTGTTGGTTTTACCTTTTTCCCTTTTTGGGGCATCTATATTGAGGAAGCTTTTGCTGGGTTTTTCCCTTTAGGGTTTTCCCAGGATAAATCTGTGTTGTTCTTGTGATACTGTTTCTTTCAGTGATCCTGTTTTATATGCTTTTATTATGAAAAATGAAATGATATACTGATGTCTTAGTTAAGCATATGAAAATTTAACATGGTATTAGAGCTAACCTGAATAGGGCAGCTTTCACAAGTTACAGAAGCTAGGGCTTCTTATTTTTTTTGGTTCTCTCTCCACAATCAATCAGCAAAAGAAGGCTAGGCTGACTCTCCTTTGAAGGGTGCATCATTCTGTTGAAGCGAGATTCAATTCCGAGCATTTTCAATTTTCGATGTGGAAATTAGGGCTCTCTACAGAAGAGGAATTTTTGAGTGAGACCAGCATAGGATTGTTCGTCTCATCAAAACCGAAGTTTAGAGACCTGGATCAAGATTTTTGGTTGGGTGAATCTCCGGGAAAGTCAAACCCTAGTTTGACCCCGAGCTAGAAAAACCCTAAATACTAAAACTGCTACGTTTTGGCACATTCGCTATATTCCGAGATTGGCGAAGGATCAGAAGCTGAAAATTGCAAGGGCCGAAGATAAAATCCTAATGAACACTGTGTCCAAAATTAATCCTTAGATTCGATGTATTCCAGGAGATATGTTCTCTCCAAGTTAGGGTTCCATCCTCTTCCAGAATTCATCCCTAAACAAGACACTTGGGGAGAATTGCAATATCTTGGGCTACAGAGGTCCAAATGGAATTCCTAAAGATTTTCCAGAAAGGGCACAGACTTTAATTTTGGTGGTCCGAATATCAAACTTAGAAGATAAACCAGTGACACGTGGCATGCCGAACAACTTCTCTGTTCTGAACAGTCCTGTAACAGGTCACCTTGGGAAAAGGATCATAAATCCCAAATGGTGAAACCAATTCTGATGAAACATACGGTGTTGGATCAAGGACATGTGAGGATACCCCAGTACAAAATTTCAGACATAGAGGAGCATAAATTTCGGAGATATCACAGAAACATTAACAGTTATTTCTGCTGAATAAATTGGAAAATTAGGGCTTCCTGTTCCGGGAGCTTCCCTCCACTGTTTTCATAAATGGAGTACATTGGATAGCTCCATTTGAAGAGATCTATCTGTCTAGCCAATCAGATCTGAAAGATTCCAAGTTGTTGAAATTAGGGTTTCTGTGACAAACCCTAGATCAGCCAGCTCCGGAACCAGGATGGACACCTCAAATCGGTAAGATCTAATCCTTTGCTGTGTTCATTTGAGGTTCTCTTTTCAAAGTGATCTATGACATCAGCTTGATGATAAGCTTGGTGAAGTTGACAACTTCCAAGCCTAGAAGTATATGATCTCTCTAAAGAAAATGGATTGGACACCTACATGAGCATAGAGGTTCCAGTTTCAGAGGGAGATGAGGCTAGAATCCTTTCTCAAGAAGAACTTGGTCAAATCCCAGAAGATCATTGATGATTCAGTTTCGAATCAATTTGTACTACAAGTGTCTTCCCTAAAGACATCGATGAGGTTTGATTCCTTGACCAAGCTATTTGAAGGGAAGAACATAGATCAGAATATGACCTTAAGAAACCAGCTGAAGAATGTGAAGATCCAGAATGCAGAGACGATGCAGTCATAAGGATCTATCAAATCAAAGAACAACTTCAAGCGGGGAAAGAAGAAGTGAAGAATGCAGAAGTGGTGATGGCCACCTTGGATGGCCTCCCAAGATCATGAAATTCATTCATTTAAGAAATGTGTTCTAGAAGGAAGTGATTACTTTCAGCCGACTTTGGCAAGAAGAAGAAGCTCGTCTCTGAAGATCAAGCTCTCATCTTCCAAAGAAGATCCCTCAATCAATGAGAAATATGAAGATCTCAACTCTTGAAGAACTTC
>LPNX010506155.1:158588-176652 GCA_001517045.1 Pseudotsuga menziesii
TTCTGCTATGAGTTCATGGTTTAGCAGGAAACAGTCCAGTGTTTCTCTTAGCACAGTTGAAGCAGAATACATAGCAGATTGCTCTACTAAGTTGTGAAGCCATATGGCTTCAGAAGCTGATATCAGGTCTCCTTGACCTGAAGATGGACACTACAATGATTCTATATGATAACCATAGTTGTGATGACAAAGGACCCTGTGTTCTGACGTAACACGTAGAAATCCGGTATTTCTACATACAAGATAAGATGCAGATGATGATACTGTAGATGCAGATGATGGTGATTCAGTATTTCTATACTGAATATATAGATGATGACGATTTCAGTATTCCCATACTGAAGATATAGATGATATTTCAGTATTTACATACTGTAGATACAGATGATGGTGATTCCGTATTTCTATACTGAATATATAGATGATGATGCTTTTAGTATTCACATACTGGAGATACAGATGGTGATAGATCAGTATTCAGATACTGAAGATGTAGATGATGATGGTTTGGATGATGATGTACCGATGAAGCCTCTGCCTCGAGTAGAGTTCGAACACTTTAGAGACAAGCTTGGTGTTGTTCGGAAAGACCTTCCTCGAAAGGGGGAGTAGAGATGTTGCAGTGGGATTGTATCATCCCTGGGAATTTGCCCTAAAGTGATCCAAAGACCTCGGTCCTCGAGAATGAAGAGGGATTGTATCATCCCGGGACATCTGTCCATAATAGATCCGGTGACCTCGGTCATCGAGAACGTGATGGGATTGTATCATCCTTGGGCACCTTCCCTAAAGTGATCTGGAGACCTCGGTCTTCGAGAATGAAGAGGGATTGTATCATTCTGGGACATCTGTCCATAATAGATCCGGTGGCTTCGGTCCTCGAGAATGTGGTAGGATTGCATCATCCTTGGACATAGTCCTAAAGTGATAGGGAGTGATTATCCCGTAATTGTATCTGGTGACTTCGGTCATCGAGAATGTGGTAGGATTGCATCGTCCTTGGACTTAGTCCTAAAGTGATAGGGAGGGATTATCCCGTAATTGTATCTGGTGACTTCGGTCATCGAGAATGTGGTAGGATTGCATCGTCCTTGGACTTAGTCCTAAAGTGATAGGGAGGGATTATCCCGTAATTGTATCTGGTGACTTCGGTCATCGAGAATGTGGTAGGATTGCATCATCCTTGGACTCAAGTCCTAAAGTGATAGGGAGTGATTATCCCGTAATTGTATCCGGTGACTTCGGTCGTCGAAAATGTGGTAGGATTGCATCATCCTTGGACTTAGTCCTAAAGTGATAGGGACTGATTCTCCTGTAATCAATACGGTAACTTCGGTTGTCGAGAATGTGGTGGGATTGTATCATCCATGGACTTTAAGTCCAAAAGTGATCCAAAGACTTTTTGTCTTTGAGTTGTGGATTGCAGGTTGTTGTTGATGATGATGATTACATACGGATCGAAAGATCAGAGTATGATGATGATGACGTACTGATCTAAAAGATCAGAGTATGATGATGACGCACTATGATTATGATGTTTCTGATCGAAAGATCAG
The DNA here is from genome assembly GCA_001517045.1 of Pseudotsuga menziesii. Classification (NCBI taxonomy): domain Eukaryota; kingdom Viridiplantae; phylum Streptophyta; class Pinopsida; order Pinales; family Pinaceae; genus Pseudotsuga; species Pseudotsuga menziesii. Next base: position 160,145 of record LPNX010506155.1, read on the forward strand.
AGTATGATGATGATGTTTCTGATTGAAAGATCAGAGTATGATGATGATGTTTCTGATCGAAAGATCAGAGTATGTTGATGATGTTTCTGATCGAAAGATCAGAGTATGATGATGATGTTTCTATGTTGATGATGTTTCTGATCGAAAGATCAGAATGTGATGATGATTATGATCGATAGATCAGAATATGATGATGATGATGTTGCTACTGATCGAGAGGTCAAAGTACTGAAGATGTTGCTGCTGATCGAAAGGTCAAGGTGCTGAAGATGTTGTTGTTGATCGAAAAGTCAAAATGCTAAAGATGTTGCTGATCAAAAGGACAAAATGCTGAAGATATTGTTGCTGATCAAAAAAAAAAAATCAAAGTGCTGAAGATGTTGCTGATCGAAAGTTCAAAATGCTGATGATGATGTTGTTGATCGAACAGTCAAAGTGCTGAAGATGTTGCTGATTGAAAGGTCAAAATACTAAAGATGTTGTTGCTGATCAAACAGTCAAAGTGCTGAAGATGTTGCTGATCGAAAGGTCCAAGTGCTGAAGATGTCGTTGCTAATTGAAAGATCAAAATGCTGAAGATGTTGCTGATCAAAGACTGAAGATATTGTTGATGATGAAGACTGAAGATTGAAGATGAAGACTACATGATGTTGAAAAGTTTCCAATGATTTATAGATGTGTTACCCTGCTGATGTTGATGATGTCCTCTATCTCTACTCTTTTTGTTATTGATGTAGAATACCCTTCTCGTTAAGGGGGAGTGTTGAAATATTGTAACTTCGAAGAATATTCTTTATGTATCTTTTGTGGTCCCCGATGGTCCAACCGGGAGAACCACTTGTATTACATTGTACCCCAATGCTCCTAATCGGAAGAACTAATAAGAGTCATGAGGTAGTCCCCTCAAATTGTAAAGGTGGGTCATCAGCACCCCAGTGTGGTTACTTGAGCCTACATGTGTAACTCGATCCTACATGAGTTAACTTAAGCCGACATGTTAATTGAGTAAACTTTAAGTAAACGGATGAATATAAATAGAGGTGTAGTGCTCCTCATTTGAGACACACACACTCACTTGGAATAGCGCACTTGTGGAGGAGAGGAGTCACTGGAGAAGGAGGAGAATCAGGTTTTTGATCTCCTTGTTGGTTTTACCTTTTTCCCTTTTTGGGGCATCTATATTGAGGAAGCTTTTGCTGGGTTTTTCCCTTTAGGGTTTTCCCAGGATAAATCTGTGTTGTTCTTGTGATACTGTTTCTTTTAGTGATCCTGTTTTATATGCTTTTATTATGAAAAATGAAATGATATACTGATGTCTTAGTTAAGCATATGAAAATTTAACAAAATCTTTGATATTTCCATTTGAGGTTCTCATTTGAAATATGACTCATCATACCCAGCTTAAGGACAAGCTTGGAGGGGTTGATCACTTCCAACTATGGAAGTAAAAAATCCCCTCAATCCTTGAAGAGAATGATTTGGATCAGTACATCAATGGAGAAGTTCCAGAACCAGAGGGAGATGAGGCTAAGGCTTCTCATAAGAGAAGCATGGCTAAGGCTAAGAGAATCATTGCAGATTCTATTAAGGATTACCTCATCCCCCATGTGTCTCCATTCAAGACACCGAAGGAATTGTATGATGCTTTGACAAAGATGTTCGAAGGAAAGAACATCAACCGAAAAATGACTTTGAGGAACCAATTGAAGAATGTGAAGATACAGAACTCCGAGACTATAGAGTCTTACTTCACAAGGGTTGCTCAAATCAAAGAACAACTTGAAGCGGTTGAAGAAACTATCGAAGAAGGATAAATTGTAATGACTACCTTGAATGGTCTCCCTAGATCATGGGACTCATTCATTCAAGGAATTTGTGCAAGAAGGAAGCTGGTCTCTTTCAAAAGACTTTGAGAAGAATGTGGACAAGAAGAAGCTATACTTGTGGCAAGAAATGAGAAGATGGGAGCAACTGACGATCAAGCTCTCACAATTCACACCAGGAAGAACTTCAAGAAGAAGGATAAGAAGGAGAACTTTCATCACAATGAGAAGAAGGACAAGAAACAAAAGAAGACCAAAAGAGATACTTCAAATGTTCAATGCTATACTTGTGATGAAAAGGGACACTTTGCAAGAGATTGTCCCATTAGGAAAAGGAGACACCATGCTCATATTGTTGAAGATGATGAACCAACAAACAAAAGATTCAAATGGGACAAGGATGATTCAAATGAAGAGTATGTGCTAATCTCAGCACTTACCAGCACTATCTCACACAGAAGCAATGATTGACTTGTGGATAGTGGAGCTTCTAAACATACAACAAGATACAAGGAATCATTCATTAATATGTCTGAACATGAGTCACCTCATAAAGTGAAACTTGGGGATGACTATCAATACCCCACAAAAGGGAGTGGAGAAGCTTCATACAAGCTTGATTCCCTGAAATCTTTAAAGATGAAGGATGTGTTATATGTTCAAGGATTGAAGAAGAATATTCTCTCCATTTATGCACTATATGCAAAAGGGATTAGGGTTGCTTTTGTCGATGGCCAAGTTTTGATGTGGCCCAGAGGAAAGGCAATAGAGGATGCAACAGTGATTGGAGAAGAAGACAGAGGCTTGTACAAGCTAAAGGGACAGCATGAACAAACACCAGTTCATTAGTCGAATGAACCAAGTGAACTATGGCACAGAAGGCTTGCACATGTGCAATACAGAGCACTACCAATGGCAAGAAAAGCAGTCTTAGGACTGCCAAAGATCCAAGAAAAGCATGAAGGCATTTGCAAAGGATGTGCACAAGGAAATAATGCGAAGAAGACATTTCCCATCAGTGAGAGCAAGGCTAAAGGAATACTAGAGATAGTACACTCGGATGTATGTGGACCCATGTCCTATAGTTCATGAAGCAAGTTTGTGTACTATGTTTCCTTTATAGATGATTTCTCATGTAAGACTTGGATATATTTCTTGAAAGGGAAAAGTAAAATTTTCAATAAGTTCAAGGAATATAAATCCTTGGTCGAGAACCAAACCGATAGGAAGATCAAGACTCTACAGTCCGACAATGGTTGAGAATTCACTTCGGAAGAAATCAAGGAACTCTGTAGAGAGTCCAAGATTAAGGGAGAGTTAAGAACTCCATACAATACTCAATGGAATGGGGTTGTGGAATGAAATAACCGAACCATCACGGAGGAAGCAAAATCTATGTTGCATGACCAGGATATTCCAATGCACCTTTGGGCGGAGGTAGCAAGAACAGTTGTGTATGTACAGAACCGTACTCCTCATCGAGTACTTCACAATAAGACTCTTGAAGAGGCTTTCTCAGGAGAGAAATCAAAAGTCAGCCACCTGAGAATATTTGGTTGCCCGGTGTACATACATATCCAAAGGAGAAAAGGACCAAGCTCAATCTTTCTGGGAAGAAGGGTATATTCGTAGGATACAGTGATACATCAAAGGCCTACCGTATATACTTTTCGAGATTCAAGAAGATTGAAATCAATAGAGATGTAACCTTTGATGAAGACTCATCATACCTCATATCCAAGAGAACACCCATTCAAGAGGTTGAGGAACCTAAAGAGACGAGAGTTCGAGATATAGAAATTGGAGAAGCAATTCTAGAGGACCTTGAAGATCATGACAAGACAGAACCACAAGAGTGGATAGAGACATTCCTTGAGAAGGACTCCCACAAGAGGAAACCACCATGGGCACAGGAGATCATACGAGAAGCTGAAAGGTATGGCACTCCAGAAGGAATACATATAGAGAGAAAAAGGGCAAAGCCCTACAATAGCTATGTGGCTCTGTTGTGCGACATCATTGACAAAGAACCTTCCGCCTATTAAGAGGCCACAGGAAAGAAAGAATGGAAGGATGCGATGATCGAGGAATATCAGTCGATCATGAAGAATGATGTATGGGATATGGTTCCGAAACCGGGAAAATAAGTCTGTCGTGACTTCAAAATAGATCTACAAGATCAAGCATGCTACAAATGGCAAGATCGAGAAATATAAGGAAAGATTTGTAGCACGAGGCTTCTCACAGAAAGAAGGCATAGACTACGAAGAGACAATTGCACCCGTGGCAAGGTACACTTCCATTAGGACCATACTTTCATTAGCAGCAGTTATGAAATGGAAAATACACCAGATGGATGTCAAGACAGCTTTCCCGAATGGTGTAGTCGAGGAGGAAGTGTACGTGGAACAACCAATGAGATTCAAGACACATGACAGGAAGAACCATGTGTGCAAATTGAAGAATAACTTGTATGGATTGAAACAAGCACCAAGGACATGGTATAGTAGGATGGATAGCTTCCTGATGAGCTTAGGCTTTACCAAGAGTAAAGTGGATTCCAACCTTTACTTCAAGGTTGAAGACGGAAGACTAGTGATACTCTTACTATGTGTCAATGACTTGTTTCTAACAGGTGAAGAGGAACTCATTAAAAATGCAAAGAGGAGACTTGCTACATAGTTTGAGATGAAAGACCTAGGTATGATGCACTACTTCTTAGGCATGGAGGTGTGGCAGAGTGCAGATGGGATCTTCCGTGGTCAAAGAAAATATGCAGGGGAGATTTTGAAAATATTCAGAATGTTGGACTGCAAGTAAATGGCCACACCTATGGCATCTAACTTGAAGCTTCTGGGTGATGCTTCATTTGAGACTGTCGATGCCACGATGTATCGTCAGACGATTGGCTCACTAATGTATCTAACAAATACGAGACCAAACATATGCTTTGCGGTGAACATCCTGAGCCAGTTCCTAACGGATCAGATACATGTTCACCTGATAGTTGCAAAGCATATACTGAGGTACCTAAAAGGTACGGTGGTTTATGGGCTCAAATATGATGCGAATAAGAAGATTAACCTGCAGGTTATGTTGATTCAAATTGGGAAGGTAGTGCCACTAATAGGAAGAGCACCTCAAGTTGTTTCTTTAGTTTGGGATCTGGCATGATCTCCTTGTTCAGCTGGAAGCAATCATGCGTGGCGATGAGTACATCCAAGGAAGAGTATGTTGTTGCTTGCTCAGCTAGTTGCAAGGCAGTCTGGCTTCAAAAACGACTGTCTGACTTGTTTGATCTCCAATTTGATGTGACTTGTATCTTCTGCAACAATCAGAGTTGTGTGAAGCTGTTGAAAAACCTTGTTCTCCATGATAAGTCAAAGCACATGGAGATCAAGTTCCACTGTATCAAGGATACGATGCAGAGAGGAGTAGTGAAGCTCCAATACGTGGCAACGGATGAGCAAATAGTCGATGTGTTGACCAATCCTCTAGAGAGAGTGAAGTTCGAGTACTTCAGAGAAAGACTTGGTATGATCCCAAGCGAGACCCCTCGAAAGAGGGAGTGATGTGTTCTAGCATAGCTAGAGAGACAAGTTGTCTAAGCATAAAATCTTAACGAAGTTCATAGGTTGCTCAGACGTAATCACTCTTGTAGGTTATCCTTGGATGTAATAAGTCCTAGCGAAGCTCGCAGGTTATCCTTGGATGTAATCAGTGTTGTAGGTTGTCCTTGGATGTAATCAGTCCTGGAGAAGCTCGCAGGTTATCCTTGGACGTAATCAGTCCCGAGACGGGTTATCCGAATGTAAATATGATCCCTAGCATGGTACGCATGTTATTCGGATGTAATAAGTCTTGTGGGTTGTCTGAGTATAAAAAGGAGCCCTGGAATGGTACACAGATTACTCGGATGTAATACGCCCTGAAGGTTGTCTGAACGGAAAAGATCCTGGACGTAGGTTGTTTAGATGTAATAAGTCCTTGAGGTTGACCAAGAACGTAAAAGTCTTGATGCAACAGGTTGTTTGGCCGTAATCAATCCTTACATATATATCTAATATGTGTGTTCCCAAGTTTATATGATAAGGTCACGAAGCACGTGAGGTGCACCTAGGCGGTTGTCTGATAGAACGTAGGTTGATCGTGGATGCTCTATGTGTTTTGTTTTGTTTTGTGCAGGACAAAAGTGATGATCTGGATACAACAAGATGAAGGTAGAAGACACAGGTTATTTCTGTGGCAATGTAAAGAAGGTCCTGGACAGTTCCTACGTGATGGCTTACTCAAGACCTGTTTGAGGACTAGGCCTACATTCAGCATGAAAAAGGGTTGGCTCTATAGAAACTTTTGATGACAGATAGTATTGTTCGATGAACAATTATAAGATGATGATGGCAGCAGCTATGATGATGACTCTATGACTCCGTGATGATGACTCCACAATGATGACTTGACCAGATGTGTTGATGACTATGGAGGAGAGAGACTACCTTCCTAGTTAAGAGGGAGTGTTGATGTATTTATAACTTCGAAAGATATTTTGATGCATATTATCATTGTATGTTGGTGTACCCCCATTGGAGATGTGTTTACCTCCTTGCAGGATGTCTTAATTGTGTCTAGACTTAGAGGTACAACCTCCGTTGTAAGTCAAGGTAATGGTCCCCGGTGTAACATCATGTAATGTGTATTTGGAGTCTCTCTAGGAGAAATAGGCCATGATAGGGAAGACAAGTGGGCCCCAGTCTTATGTTTGGTTAGTCACTTGAAAGGTATAAATAGGGAGGCACTCTGCCTCATTTATACACACCTCACACTCTCAATTTCACATGAGAGAGAAAGAGAGACAAAGGGAGGAGAGATAGATAGTTGTTGAATACTTCTTATTACTTCTTTTGATCATCTTACTATTCTGAGGAAGTTTGCGTGGTTTTCTCGTTTATGGTTTCCCTGGTGAAAATCTGTGTGTCTTGTGTATCTCTTATATCTTATGCATCTAGTTGTACTTGTTATTATTTTAGACAAAGATCCTAATCAAGCTAATAAGATCTAGAAAAACCAACAAGTGATTAATTCATTCACATGGACGCTTCAAATTCCTTCAAAAGATGAAACTTTCTCCATAAGTTTTGATACTATAAAAGTAAAGCATTGTTTTGTGAGGAGGAACATTAGCTCTGTTTGTGAATTGGGGATGGTTATTTCGATTACAGTGGAGGTAGCAGATGCCATTCCCTTCACCCTAAAGAAGTGTCTCCTAAATGTTATTCCTAGTAGGTATGGTGAATGTGATTCTCTGGTGGTCACCTTTGATTCTAAGATTGGGCAAGAGGATGATTGTATAGCTTTTGATGCTTCCTGATGCGACAATGTAGAGATTATCTAGACAGTTTGGGGCTTAGTTTCAGTGGTTATCATTTCTTTAAGGAAATTGTGGAATTTGAGGTATCTAAACTTGCTACAATGGAAGTTTATTCATTTAAAAATTTAGGTAACTGTCTCCATAGTTTGGAATACATATTTCTTGTTGAGATTTTCTCCTATTTTGAACAAAAGAGTTGCGATGGAGTGTTTTGAAAAATTCAAGGAGCTTTCAAAGGAAACTAAGGACCGTTGGACACATAACACACTGAGAGGAGGGGTGAATCCATGTGTACCTTTTATTACTTTTCAAAACTTGATTATCAGCTGCTTGCAAAGTACAACATTCATTAATACATTATCAACCTTTACATTTTATAAGCATGTCACCATCACATAAGAAGCATACACAATACACAATATTTTTACGTGGAATCCCAAGTACCCAGGGAAAAACACAAAAGATGTTCTTTATAATATAGAGATTACGTTCAATGTGTTTACCAACACCAACTGGAAGGAAGCTCCAACTCCCTGATTTTCTAGCACCAACTAGAAGGAGGCTCCAACCCCACAATTTATCATCTCCAACTGAAAGGAGAATACAACCCCTTAAGGTCACAGGCTCCAACCTATAGAGAGAACTCCAATCCTCAGTGAGAAACAACTCACAATTCTCAGGCACCAAACTAAAGGAGACTACAATCTCTTATCCTTGCCCCATCCTTACGCCCTGATATGAATAGAAGAAACAATCTATAATGATCATTGTATCACTATCTCTTACAACTTGTACCTGTATATTTGCCCCTACACCTGTATCACTCTCCATGTTCATGTATCACTATCTCTTTCAACATGTATCACTGTATCACTACCTCTATCAACTTGTCACAATCATTATCTCTATTACAATTCCCCAATCATTGTATCTCTATCTAAATTCCACAATCACTGCCTCTGTCACAATGTCATAACGCCACAATCACTGTCACGCTGTCTCAATATTTGTCACACTATATCAACCTGTACATGCCTCAAGTATATACCCAGAAACAATCATCCATCGATTTCATTTGGATCCTCAAATTTTACATCATATACATTTCCAAAACATTGAACATTCCAAGAGATTAGCCATATGCCACAACATAACCATGGAATATGCCAATATAGTCACTATGATCTATGCCAAGACCACCATACAATATGTCCATATAATCACCATGATCTATACAAACAAATCACCAAGATCTATGCCATGATCATCATAAATTGTGCACCAACATCTATCAATATCACCATCAAGTATGCCTATAGATAAGCACAGGAACATGTACAAACTTCATACCTTCTCAAGACAACAAGATGGACCCTAGTCCGTGAGAGGCGTGACCATCACAAGAGAGACCCATCTACAAGAACCATACCAAATCTATGCCAATATGACCATCACCATATCCCCCATAACATATATAATGACTTCAAAAATATATACCAAGAGAGAGGCTCACATACCTAGAGCAAAGATGTGTCATCACAAGATAAATCCATAAGCATGAATCATACCTTTGCCAATATCACAAAATGAAGAGACAATATAGAATTCAAAAGAAGATGTATAGAGATTTGTGGACACTGAGAGGGGGGGTGAATCATTGTAAAGCAATTTTACAGCTTTTCTTAACTTGTCACAATTAACTACCAATTCATCATTCCATTAATCTCATAATCATTTCATTTCACTTCATCATTCACATAGCATAAACATTTAAATCATCAAGAACCATAACACAGAAGAACACAACACCATATAATTTTGAAATCTTTTTGTATTAGTTTTGGTCCGGCTACAACCGTTAGGTAAAATCAGCACCTACTGATATATAGAGCACCTACTCTTCATCCAGGACCCTGCCTGGTTTTCTTAGACCCTGCTAAGAATGGTTTGAGGTATCCTAACCTCAAAAGCAAGTCAAGCTTGCATTTACAATTAAAGTTCACTGTCATATCAACATCATCTATTTCTTCAATCTATGCTACTGCATGTCATAGGTCTGCTCGTCAACACCTCAATCCACTCTCCAACTCAATCAACTGCTGCAAATCATCAATCAGTTCTGCTGCTCATTGTCATCAACTTGTCCTTATCATCAACTTGTCAAACCTGTTGTTCAAGTATGTGCTCACAAGGATCTGTTCTAACCACTGCCAAAATATCACTGTATACTGATATATTGTTTCTCTGCTATACACTACTCATGTATCTCTATTGGTCATTCCCTGGGATCTTCTTATCAAACTACTGGTCAATTTCTGCTACTCATTCTCATCACTGCTCATCTGTTGCAGTACTGTCACTTGTATATCATGTCATAATCACTGAATATGTCTCTTCTGTAGATGATCAGAACTGTAGATAGTCATGTGACTGCTGTAGATATCACTGCCACCTCATCGCTGTTATCAACCTGTCACTTCCATGCTCGACTTTCATGTCAAGAAAATCATTATCATCATTATGTTGAACTATCATGCCAAGTTGTAACTTGTCATCAACTGTTGCACTTGTCATCAGCTGTTATTCTTGTCATCATATCAAACTGTCATGCCAAGCTGTAACTTGTCATCAACTGTTGCACTTGTCATCAGCTGCTGTTCTTGTCATCATATCATTGATCATCACTCTATGTGCAACTTTACTACTAGGGCATCATCAAAAACTTGTTCACTGCTGCTATAAATTAGCAAAAACAAACTTCAAAGAACGGGACTGTCACCACTTGACTGTCATAGCATCAAGAGAGTCATAATGACACTTGGACAACCTTCTTTCAAGCATTATGGACTGTCAACTGAGCTTAGGGTTGCCCATTCTTCAAAGGATTGTCATCATCAAATAGATTTGACTATGCCAAAACCATGACTGTGTATGCAAATGTTTTCTTACTCAGACTTCTTTAGCAGACTTTACTCAGATTTTCACCATTACTGCTATATCACTGAATGTTTATCAGAAGTATGTCATAGTAGTATTATTTCATACCTAAGCTTGTACATCATCATCAACATACTGTTGCTGCTGTGTAGAAACGATTCGGGTCTGCTTTGACCTTTTGGATAAGCGTTGTAGATGACATTACATGTTGGTAAAGACCTCAGACTTGAGAAAATGGAATGTTGTAGATGTCATTACATGTCTGTCACTGTCCTCGACCTCAGATCACAGGCTCACAATTTCTCCTTGTCAGTGATCAACACATCATCATTGTTCTGCCCTCTATATACTGAACTTCAGAGATATCTCTAACACATACTAGAGATCAGATGATGGAATACTGTGGTTGCCTGTAGTATTTAAATAAAGGCTACCAACTGAAGCATCTTTAATGTCATAAGGTATGCAACAAGTCAAGTGCTTCTTAAAGCACTACTAGAATGTGTCTTGCCATGGATGGAAGAGGTATGCCCTTGTCCTTTCAACTGACTTAACCTTCAGTAAAGTATTCCTTCAAATGCTGACTATGTATGATGCTCGGACTTTGGATGGGATTTTTCTTGGTTTTTAGCTTTGCTCACGGACTGTTCTTTTACTTCATCTTTCTTTGTGACTGCCTCAGTCGTTTCACATGTATTGTTGTTCTTCTTCTTTAGTCTACTATCACCCTCATGTAAGCCTTCAACAATTGCTTTCTCAGCAAAGAATCCACGTCCAAGAGGACTATAAGGTACAATTCCTATTCCCAACTCCCTTATAGGAACCTCCTCTATTCATTCAACCTCAACCTACAGTAACTCATTTTCTTCCAAAACTTTGTGGATGTTTGGAAGTCACTGTAGGAGCTTGATCATGTACAAAACACATGTATCTGAACTTAGCACATTGTTTCTTTCAATCTAGGACTGGCTTTAGTTCTTTTTCACCACCAAACTATACATAGATCCAAACAATTTAAACAGCATCAGAGTTCTGAGTTCTGTGTGGCTCTCATTGAACAGTGTCTAATAATCTTAGATAGATCATAATATGTTCCTGTGATTTTTGTTGCTTCAGTGGATAGACTTGGGCTATAAGCTTTTAAAACAAACCTCTACAAGTATTGTTGCCATAAGAGATGAGACTAAACTGTGATCACTTCTTTGGATGACTTCAAAGACAGCATAAAACTAGGGTTGTATGCATACATGGATCATCATCTTCATTTGCCTTTACACCACTGATCCATGTTTATCATAGTAGCTTTCAGGCTAGACTATGAACTGCTAAAAGGGTGTCTTCAACAGTAGTCTCATCTATTTTGAGATTCGGATCTTTTGGGGCTATTGTAGTGACTGCTGCAACCTCAAGTAGCTGGAAGCTTCTCCAAATAAAATTAGACTGTGGAAAGATACGGAATTGGCTTCAATTGCTTCTTCATATGCTCAGGATTCCTTTGGATTGTTATCTTCTTCAAAATAGACCGCAGGCTGTAGAGGAGCTTCAAAATTCGGGACTGTATTGTCCTCAAATACCAAAAAAAAATTACTGTGGAACGGATTCTCAGCTGCTGTGTAAACTTCCTCAAACTCCCGAAAAAAAAAAACTCAAGCAAACTCTTTCAGCGTGAACTCTCAGCTATGCTGCTGCTAAAAATAAAACTTCAACCATCTGCTCTTATAAACTCGGTTCCACTTAAAAAAAATCNACTCAAGCAAACTCTTTCAGCGTGAACTCTCAGCTATGCTGCTGCTAAAAATAAAACTTCAACCATCTGCTCTTATAAACTCGGTTCCACTTAAAAAAAATCTACTGTTAAAGTCCCACGAAACTTCAGACTTACTGCTCCTCCTTTTACCCACGAATTCTCTTCCTCAGTCAAGCTGCGAATTTCCTCAAAGCTGCCCCGAAATTTTCACACTTCAAATGAGAGCATGAGGCTCTATTTATACAAATTTTCAACCATCTTTTGGGGGCCGACTTGTATTTAAATATATATTTTTTTAATGGGGCCAACATAGCAATAATTCAATATATATTTTTTTTTTTTTTATGCTGAGCCGACATGACCTCATTTTTATTTGAAGTCGACATCTTCAAGGTCAATACAATGCGTCATCAAGGCATCTTCAAGGGTTTTATCCAACAAACAATTGATCTTATCAATACAAGGGCTTCCACCTCAAGCCAAGGGCATCCACCACATGCCAGAGACCATATAAGGTCATCACCATCATAATACATGCAAGGGTTCCATGACCTTTTCAAGGGTATCAAGGTCATCATGCATCATCATTTTGTTGAGCGTGTCATCATCTTCAAGGTCTATCAAGAGCTTTAGCATCATCACCAAGGCTTTCATCATCATTGGTAGGGTCTTCAGTGCCATCAGCAGGGCTTTCAACATCTTCAGCAAGGTCGTGGCATCAAGAGCCAGTCTTGTGAGTACAAGGACCTTGTCCATGTTGGCATCAATGACAATTTCATCTCATCAACAAGATTCATCACATAGCCCTTGCAACCAACTTTCCAACGATCTAAGAATTTTGTAATTCTGATACCATATGAGAAAGTTATGTCATTTACCGTGACTCTCTTCAATCCTCAAAGATGCCCAAATATTGCTCCTCCAAAAAGTTTCGCACTTTTTCTCCAAAGATGTTCAATAGAAAGAGAGACTTGATTGATGGTCAAATGAAGTGTGTGGCCTTGTATTTATACACTTCATCATGATCTAGTAGCTTCTTTTAGTCTCTCCTTAAACTCATCCTTAATTTGTGGATCTCCATATTTTAAGGGGGTCCCATGGGTTAGTACCCCACCTCAAGAGTCCATCATGACACTTTATGCCAAAACTTCAATATCACTCAATATCTTCTCCAAAGGGGGGCCTAGGGCTTGGCCACATCATCATACTTGGTGGTTACGCCATTATTTCTTGCGAGGATCCTTGCCACTTCAAGTGGTCTAGTGGGACAAAGTACCACAACTTTCAGGGTCATGTGGAACAAGCATTATTATTTTAGGGATACTTCAAGCTTCACACCAACTTGATTCGGACCAACTTTGGGGACTCTTTAGGGCCTTCTCCACCATGGGTCATGTAAAACCCCAAAATCATGGGCAAGCAAACCAAACACCATTGTTTATGGGTTTCTTCACCTTTTATTTCAACAATTCTTAGGGGCAACCTTAAAGACTTCTTTAGGGTTTTGATCCATATGTGTACATCAAACAGTGTCTTCCCGTGAGGGCCATGCGTAACCGCTACGCCATAAGGGGACCGCTTTGGAGCTATACACACTTATGACAAAAATTCTTCTTCAAGGTCTTCCTTAGGATCATTAGGGTCTTCTTTAGGGGACTCAAGGCTTCATCAAACATTGTGAACCTAGCATGTTCAAGGTCTTCTTTGACTATCTCATCAAGCAAGGGTTACCACACCAAGGGTATCAAGGACTATCATGCCACTATTACAAAGTGTAACAAGATAGAAAAGACCCCAAGGGAAGGGGTTCAATACTTCTCAAGAGCACTAAAGACCTCAAATAGAGGACTTCCAAGATCTCAACACCAACTAGCAAGGAGACAACATCAAAATCAATAATAAGAGGGCTATCAACACCAACAAGGGTCAAGTGGGCCAAGAAAGGATTGAGTCCTTTCTTACAACAAAGATTCTTCTTCAAGGTCTTCCTTAGGATAATTGGGGTCTTCTTTAGGGGATTCAGGGCTTCATCAAACATTGTGAACCTAGCATGTTCAAGGTCTTCTTTGACTATCTCATCAAGCAAGGGTTACCACAAGGGTATGAAGGGCTATCATGCCACTATTACAAAGTGTAACAAGATAGAAAAGACCCCAAGGGAAGGGGTTCAATACTTCTCAAGAGCACTAAAGACCTCAAATAGAGGGCTTCCAAGATCTCAACACCAACTAGCAAGGAGACAACATCAAAATCAATAATAAGAGGGATATCAACACCAACAAGGGTCAAGTGGGCCAAGAAAGGACTCAAAGGGGACCAAGGAACAACCAAGGGGCACACAACCAGGACGAGGGGTTATGAGGTTTTTTGACAAAGTCTCAAGGGCTCCAAGGGCTTCAAACTTGAGCTTCAACAAATCAAAAGGACTCCTTAGACACATACAAAGACACAACCAACACAAACCAAACACTAACCCTCAAGGGCTCCACAAGGGACACCAAGACAACCACAAATCTCTTCACCCTTTTGACCCACGCCATCATTATCACCTTGACACCATGTTTGACATCAATGCTAACTTCTTCCAACAAGGACTCTATATCGCAGTTGGAAGAGGTCCTAGAAGCAACTAGACATAATTCTACTCACACATATAGTCTTGGACAACAAACATATGAGGTGGAAAGAAATTTGCAAGATCAAGAAACTCAATTGACTGGTCTTGACCACTGACATGACGATTCAGAAGGAAATTTCAAGGCTCGCAAAGCTCATGTGGATAAAATTCTAATTACTATTGACTACCATGAGGAATTACTGGAGGAAAAATACTCCAGGCCGTTTGAACATAATGGAAACAAGGGCAACAAAGAAACCACTATCCAACAAGTTATGTTTTTGTCAACATCTCCAACTCAGAGGAGCAGGGAGAGTAATGACGAAAAAGATCGGGTCATGGATAGTGGATCTAGTACCACCTAGTTCTCTTAGTTTTTCTAGTTATATATGCACTACTTTTGACAGTTATTACTAGGACAATATGTAAAATTTTACAGTTTTGTAGTTGTTGATGCCTCTTTACTGGTAGCTTTTGGAACTTGAATTTGGTCATATGTTCATGAGCTAAATTTTGTAAAGAAACTTTCAATACCAATTTTGGAACTTTGTAGAATTTTCCCTTGATTTCTATTAAGCTTTTTATAAAATCCATCATATATATTTTAGTTAAAAAACATTATGTCACGCACCCACCAACATTCAAATCATGCAGTTCAATGCAGAGAACTACCATTTCATTCCCCTCCCTTTGTATGAAGAAATTTGGTCGTGCCAACATTCACAACACAACTTGGCACACCGACCTTGTCTATACTCACAACTAAGGAACAATGCATGCAAGTTTGTGTATGAACAATTCACCAATTGACATTGAATACAAAATATCATGATGAGTTGTTTTCCGTGAAGAACTACTACTTCCTAAAATTTTGTGAATTATTGTAATACATAAGATATGAACAAACAAGAAACAATTTGTTCATCCTTACTTAGATTATGTATACTGCATACCTTGTCAATGTAATTATGTTCATTACTTAGTTTTTTAAGCTTCATGGTGCTCATGTTTTTCTTGTACAATCTACATTGTTAATAGAAATTGAAAGTTGGTCTAGTGCCCAATTATTCATGCAAATGTTTAATTTATCAAAAAAATGTTGATCATGCCATAGTATAAAACTATTTATAATTGAATATAATATCCCGAATCCCGATATTTTCTATTTCTAAACAATTATGCGGATACAACTGGGCTTACAAACTGCCAGGCAAAAATCCCTATTTTATAGGAAAAATTAGGGTTAGGGTTTGTGAGATAGAGTGCACACTTACCACTGATAACTGGTTGAACTGCTACAGATAAAGTCTGCAAGTACTGAGATCTGGATCGGAGAGGAACTGATCTCTCCTGCCTCCGGTGAATGCTCCAGCAATAAGACGCCCAATCAGAGGAAAAGGTGACGCCCTCAAGGAAGGAGGTGTCCGATGGATCCGCCGATTTGCAGGGCTGATAGCCTCGCTGTGCCGGAAAGATTGGCTGGAGTATGCTGAAGTTCTGACACCTCTAAGGTGATAGCGTCTAGGTTCTATGAGGCAGCTGTTCACGCCCCTGGTGGTCTGGAAATGCTGATAACTCCTCCGGATGAGCTCAGATGGAGCTGATAGTTACTGGGTACCGGAGTATGAAGCTGCTGGTGAGAATGATGCCTGAGTTTCGGAAGGAAACTGAGATTTGAAGGCCCAATAGCTGATTAGGGCTTTCTGGTTGAAAACCCCCCTCTTACGGCTGCACCGTGCCTCTGCAACAATCTGTACCCTGTGCTATATAACTGATGAATGAAATGAAGAACAAGTGGTGAACCAGTATGGCTTACCCGGCATAAGACTAGGACAGATGTTTCACTGCCGAAATCCTGTTAGCTGAAGACTCTGTCTCCAACCCCAACTGCTGTGTTGCACGTTGTGTTGCTATCCAAGTGCTCCCAAAAATAATCAATAATCATAAGTGAGGTCTCCTCTTGCTTTACCCTCTATTTATAAAGTTCAACTGCGCAAAACCTAATCTTTGACCTAA
>LPNX010506155.1:179483-297312 GCA_001517045.1 Pseudotsuga menziesii
ATACCTTGTTTGGCTACCCAAGCGGAGTCAATGAAATTGCGGGTGGCTCCCCCATCAATTAGAACTCCTACTCTGTGACCCTGCACTACTCCCCTGACCCTGAGAGTATGGAACCCCGGTACTCCAGACAATGTAGCAATGACTCCCTCTGGTGCATCACCCTGGTGTGATTCCTCTTCTGTGGCCTCCTGCTCATCGTCATCCTCGTCACTGTCTGAATACACCTCAATGTAATGTGCCTTTGCCTTCCCTGAGCACCTGTGTCCTGGTACCCATGGTTCCTGGCAGGTGAAGCATAGCTTCTTCCTTCTCAAATCTTTCCTGGTGTCCTCATCTAACCAGGTTTTCTTGGCACATCCTGCTGGAAAGGTTTCCTGTCCTTGTCCCTAACAGGAAAATTGGTTTTCATAGGAAATTTGTTTTTGGGAACTGAATCCTGAAGATCCCTTGCCCTGCTAATAGCATCTTGCAGAGTGAGGGGTTTGTAGGCTTTCACCCATCCCCGTAGTGGCTCTATGAGGGCCTCAGTGAATAACATAGTCAGTCTGCTCTCTGACACATCTGTTACCATAACGGCTAGCCTCTGAAACTCTGAAATGAATGATTCTGCGCTACCAATCTGCTTGAGTTGAGCCAACTCCCTGAAATGGATCTCTGGATCTTTCCTGTCGAACCTCTCCATGAGTTTCTGAGTGAACTCACCGTAAGAATGTATGGTGTTGTGACCCAATGTCACCAGTCCGTGGTACCACCATTCGTAAGCTTCTCCGTCCAAGTGAAGTGTAGCCAACTTAATGGCGTCTGTCTCTGTCATGGGGTTGAGCTGGAAATAGGTATCCAACTTTTGGACCCATGTTCTCGCTGATCCTCCGCGAATCCCATCAAAGTTTGGGATGGTTAACCTACCCAAGGTTTTCTGTAGCTCATAGTTGTGATTGAAACCCTTGTTGAAAATCCTGGGCCTGTTCCTGCTCTTCATGTTGCAGAAGTCTGAGAAAGACATAGCAGCATGAAACTCATCTCCTAAGTCTGTGTACTCTTGCAAATAAGCCCCGTAAGGCTCGCTGGGCTCTACCTGCATGACCGGGCCCCCTATTGTATCTGCCAAGAAGTGAGGCATGGTAGGCCTGATAGTAGGCCTGCTGTATATGTGGGGAGTGTTCTGGATGTTGGTGTACGCCATCTTTCCACTGCCGCTGGAAGATCCCCGCTCTACCAGTGAAGGGGGTGTACTGCTGATACCTGGTTCCGGTTTCGCTGACAGTCTACTGATTTCATTGAGGACTTCTTTTTGTCCTTTCGCTAAGTCTTGCAATGCAGAGACCAAGTTGCGAAAGTCCATCCGATCCTCCTCATCTCTCGTTCCTTTTCCCCTATCCGCATGAATACCTGTCTGTTCCATGTCTGAATTGGTATCCGCTAGCTGGATATCTTCAAATTCTCCTGTGTATCTACTCTTCCTCCTCCTATAAGTTACAAAAGGATCTCCTTCTGTATTCATCTACTTTTCATCTCTTAAGCCCATAGCTGGCCAAGAAAACAGCTCTGATACCACTGTAATATCCCGAATCCCAATATTTTCTATTTCTAAACAATTATGCGGATACAATTGGGCTTACAAACTGCCAGGCAAAAATCCCTATTTTATAGGAAAAATTAGGGTTAGGGTTTGTGAGATAGAGTGCACACTTACCACTGATAATTGGCTGAACTGCTGCAGATAAAGACTGCAAGTACTGAGATCTGGATCGGAGAGGAACTAATCTCTCCTGCCTCTGGTGAATGCTCCAGTAATAAGACGCCCAATCAGAGGAAAAGGTGACGCCCTCAAGGAAGGAGGTGTCCGATGGATCCGTCGATTTGCAGGGCTGATAGCCTCGCTGTGCCGGAGAGATTGGCTGGAGTATGCTGAAGTTCTGACACCTCTAAGGGTGATAGCGTCTAGGTTCTATGAGGCAGCTGCTCACGCCCCTGGTGGTCTGGAAATGCTGGTAGCTCCTCCGGATGAGCTCAGATGGAGCTGATAGTTACTGGGTACCGAAGTATGAAGCTGCTGGTGAGAATGATGCCTGAGTTTCGGAAGGAAACTGAGATTTGAAGGCCCAATAGTTGATTAGGGCTTTTTGGTTGAAAACCCCCCTCTTACAGCTGCACCGTGCCTCTGCAACAATCTATACCCTGTGCTATATAACTGATGAATGAAATGAAGAACAAGTGGTGAACCAGTATGGCTTACCCGGAATAAGACTAGGACAGATGTTTCACTGCCGAAATCCTGTTAGCTGAAGACTCCGTCTCCAACCCCAACTGCTGTGCTGCACACTGTGCTGCTATCCAAGTGCTCCCAAAAATAATCAATAATCATAAGTGAGGTCTCCTCTTGCTTTACCCTCTATTTATAAAGTTCAACTGCGCAAAACCTAATCTTTAACCTAATTAGGTCACTTTATCTTCTAATTTTCCGTTGACTTGCATGCAAAGAGCATGGTCATGCATGGAGCATGGAAAAGAGCATGGTCATGCATGAAGGTGGCCTTTGGCCCAGGTGGCCCTTCTTGACCAAGTGAGGATGCTGTAGATCTTCTATGGATGGCAACAGTCCTGATCTGATTCCCTAGCTATCAGTAACTGCTCGAACCCACAGGAATCACATAGGTTAGCGGTATGGGCCTCAAGGCCTAAAAGGAAGAGGACATTACATTGAATTGGATTTATGTTATGATTCCTCTAATTTTCCAAACATACCACCATATTCTAGATCAACAATTGGCATTTAATGGTCATAGGAAAATATCATCTTTTAAAATTCCTTATAGGCAAGAAATTTATCTAGTGGTTCCTCTCGTAACTAAATTCCAATTTACATTGCTTTGTTATTTCTATCAAAAATATCACAATAATCAATGTTGGAAGGTATTTGACTAGTTTTGTGCTAGTAGATGTCCAATTCAAATCCCCTTGAATAAGGTGCACTATTCTATGTTAATGGGTTTACTAAGATGCCATCTATAAATGTAAAGCATCCCTACGGATTCCTACGTTAATGGGTTTACTAAGATGCCATCTATAAATGTGAAGCATCCCTTGGGATTCTCCACAAGGTTTTCTTCAAAAGAATTGTCCCAATAAATTTATTGATAAAATCAATGAAAAAGTCAAAGGTTAATTTTTTTTTTAAATCACTTGACACATTTGTAACCATATTAAACTATCCAACCAAAAAATGAGTTTTGAATATAATAGATTAATAACTACATTTCTTCAACTAAATCAATTTGTAAAATTGTCAAGAATGGAGGTGATCACTACACATTAAACTTGAACATATTGATTGTAATAGTTTACACCGAGTTATGAATTGCTATGTGCACCAAGGTTAAAGAGATATCCATGATGATTTCAACATCCCAGCATTCACACAATTGTATCTTCTTCTTCACGATTCACTAAGATTTGGCTTCATCCTTTGTGCTCAACACTTTTACAAACTGTATTTAGAAATCATATATTTATCATTATAGGTGCTATCATTATAAAATAAAGTGAATTTACATGTATTACAAAAGTTGTTTTTTTGCATCACACTGTGTTTGGCACTTTTAAAAAGTGAATAAAAAAATACTATATTTATCATTATTTTGTATATGTGAAAGGTTGTTATCATTCTAACATAAAATTAAATTTACATAGAATACAAAAGTTGCTCTTTGGTTGCGTCCTTTGTGCTTGACACTTTTAAAAAATGCATAAAGAAATCCTATATTTTATCATTATTTTTATCCATAAAAAGTGGGCATCATTCGTTTTTTTTTTATATCAGAGGTTTGACCTCCACAATTGTTTTGGTCCAAGTCTCCTAAGCAATCAAAAAATTATCCGTCTACTGCCACTCAAGGGGAGGTCGTACCGTCCTAGTGAATCCAAGGTCTCCAAGGTCCTATTGTGTTCAACCACCAACCACCTTGCTTAAAAAAACCCAGCTAGTGCATCTGAGTCAATCTGTTGGTACTTGGACTTGAACTTGAGACCTCTTGGAGTCCCAAACAACCGAAAAAGGGTGGATTTTCCAATTCGCCTACATGCCTAAGCTTGGGTTTCATTCTAATATAAAAACAAATTTACATAGATTACAAAAATTGTTCCTGTGGACAAAACAAAGATATACCAAATATCTTAACCATGTATGGAAACAAGGATATGGACAAAACATTGTTCTAAACTATAAAACTTGAAATAAAAGCATATCATTGTTAAACATAGAGCAGCTTTTAACATCATGCCATACCATAATCTTAATTGAGCACACTAGTCCTTGAGAATAAAACCATTATAATTAAAGAGAGGAGGTTGAACAAAACTAAAGATGCAATCTTACATTTGAGCCTAAGTTTCCATCCTTGACGTTGACATCACGTGCAACAATTCCTATAGCAATGTCTTGAGTGTTCATAATTTGAGTGAGAAGAGCATTTCACTTTGAGATCATTTCCATTCTTCATTAATGCCTTGGAAAAGGGCAAAAGGCAATTTCTAGATATGCAAGCATATCAAAAAAACTATGCCTATATATTAATATTACCTTTGACAATCAAAGCTAAAGACAACAAAAGATTGAATGTGTCACATCATGTCAAGGGTGCGCAAGAATAGGGTGTGACGCCCTCTAGATTACATGGGATTTGTGCTGGCAATATGAAAGGGGTAGTCTCCTTTTGAACCTTTCTCCTTACAACCCCACCTACTCTCTTTCCCAAGTCATGTAACCTCTTGATTGGCCTCCTTGGAGTGTTTACACTTTAAAGAGGCATGGTGTTGCTTATTCTTTGTTGTATAGTATGGGGGCATTCCCAAATCAAAAGTAAAGTATGTGTTTTCCTCCTCGAGCAATGGAGGGCACTCTATTGTTTCTATTCCTAGAATGCTTCATAGGCTACTTGCTTGCTCATCACTTCACGCCGAGGCTTGGCTTTAGATGCAAGCTAGAGAGGTTGTACTCATGGTCTTTGATGTCAATGTTTCCCGAACAAAGAATGGGTTTCCATAGTTGACAATGTTCACAGAGGGAGAGCAATACCAGATAGAGCAATATATATAAGCTACAATACCAGATAGAGCAATATATATAAGCTTTAGAGTCTATTCTACATTAATTCTAGTTATTACCAAGTCTACGGGAAGACATTCGCTTATATTAGGGGGAGGCCGCCCCTTTGTGCAATGGAAGACAATTCACCTCCTAATTTAGACCATGACAAACCTCCAACCCCATTGTCCTCTAATCATGCATAGCAATAAAATATCATATTGACCTGGTGTATTGGAGGTAGATTCAGGACTCTTCTCTAATTTCGATGATGTCTTGTGTGAGTTGTGTCACACCCATCATCTCTCTCTCATCATCGATCTAGGGATATTTACAATTTAAATAACATTGTTTTGCACAAGTATATTTTCACTTTATTTTATTGCCAATTTTAGATTCTGAATCAAACAAAAATTTTAAAAAAAAATGTTATGTAGTAATTTTTAAGTAATTTACCTAGTATACAAGACAATGTTCATGTTTTGTAATAATTATATTAAGTAAAATGTTGAGACAGGAGTGTTAAGTACGTCAACACACGTATATGTTAATGACTTGTCTCAAGAATATCGACCTCGAAAAAGATAGGACTCCAATAAATCCTTGAGAAGCCTAGCAACTTCTCTAACATCTCATAGCTCTGGTGTATTTGATTACAGATATACTACTCGTAAAGAATAATAAATTCCATCAATTCTTAGTTTTCATTTTCACTTTCACTATCTCAATGGTTTAAGTTGAATACAACACATTCAATTCTGCTAGCAAGATTTGAACTTTAAATGGTTTTGCTTTTATATCAATACCACGTTACTTTGCATCATCAGATATATGACTTCACCATATTCGAATACATATATACATTTTCAATATAAATAGATGGAAACTAGTCTTGGATTTTAAGTCATCATTGATAACCATCTAAATTATGTTCTAGTTCTTCTGTGTAGCAAG
Source organism: Pseudotsuga menziesii (assembly GCA_001517045.1). Classification (NCBI taxonomy): domain Eukaryota; kingdom Viridiplantae; phylum Streptophyta; class Pinopsida; order Pinales; family Pinaceae; genus Pseudotsuga; species Pseudotsuga menziesii. The sequence continues at coordinate 185,521 of LPNX010506155.1, forward strand.
AACAAACAGGGAAATAAGAACTCGCTGTAATGATGCAAATCCCTGTGCCTGAAGTTTTTCGTGATGGGCAAGAAAGAGCCGTCTTATGCTGTAATACTAGGATCTGTCTCGTCATTTTTTGAAATTATTTTTCTCGCACAATTAATAAAAGTAATGAAATCTCCAAAACTGAAGTACTATTGCCACGAGTAGCCCAAATCCTTCGCTCTAGAGATGATTTAGACGTAGGATGTACAACGTACACCATCAAGAAAAAAGCATGTAAAGTTAGTCAAGCAATTACATGAAAACATTTTCAACCACCTTATTGCTTAGATATAGTAAAAATGCTCTGCCTCAAAAGTTGACGCCCAACTCTGCATGACCACCTTAATCCTAGTCAAAACTGTACATCTACAACATAATTTGAGCTCAACTCCATATTTAGTCCAAATTATAGAAAACGGAGGATGCATATCTCCAGAACATTTGCCATAATTTGTATTGATGGTGAAGAACTCTTGCAAATGCTTCAAGACTCAACACCTACAAATTAACACATGTTAAATCAGGATAACTATGTCAATGGCAGAATAAAAGGATCTTGCAGTAAATAAAATAAATAAAGATATTATGAACCTTTCCAAGACGTGATATTATGGGAACAAATTATAAAATCTAAAACAAGAGGGAAGAAAAGGTGAATGAAAGCAAGCATGGTTTCTAATATATCCAACAGAATCCCCACTATAATATTTTTCAAATGTTAGGCATAGGATAGCATGCTTTAAATTGAACTTCTGGTATCAATGTTGCATGAGTTTGAAGTATATATAACCAAAAAGTTAAGCTATATGGAGATATAACAATTAGTTTTTATCTATATGTAGCTTTGGTTTGTTCAATACACACATACTTGATGCCAATGGAACTCTCTACATTGTCATCATCAAGAAAAGTTGATTATGCAATCTATCTAGTTCCGAGAGAACCACCCTGAATGCCACCGTCAACATTATTGGACCTAAAGATTAGTTGCAATTGCTTAGTAAGGTCTTTATAAGGCCAAGTGTTTCTCTAAGGGGAGCACTAGTGTTGGATGGCAACATTAGATTACAATAAATTGAATGAGGAGAATGTGAAGACTTGCTATCCTCTTCCCAGGATCGGTAGCTTATTTTATTAGATGAAGGGAGTAAGGATCTATTCAATGAAAAAATAATATTTATTTATTGCCTGGCACCACATAAGATAAGATAAGATGATTTTACTGATGTGCAACAAATGGCCACAAAAAGTAGGTCAATGGGACTGCTGACTACAATGGTGTGATGTGAATGCAAAGCAAGAATGCTAAACTGGCTCCTATAAAAAGAAAGATACAGAAAGTAAAATACGGATCTATGATAAACCCTGAAAACCCTCGTCTTTGACAGTGGGCAACCACACAGAGAAATGTACAAAAGGGACGGATCCAAGAACTGGAAAGAAAATAATGATGCAAGTATGTCATGGTCTGCTAGATCCATCTCTCCTAGCATCTGAGGCAGAATGAAGAAAACTCGGTATAGAATGTTGTCCAAAGGAAGAGCTAGTGGAAGATCTGGACTACCCTCTCAGTTGTTGCCTGGAAGGGGTCACTTGCTGCTAGAGTTTAATTGATCTCATCTACCTGTTGGTAAAGGATTTGGCTTGGCTGGATGATCTTGTCTACCTGTTGGTAACTTGGTAAGGGATCTAGTCTAGCACTGATGCCGAGGTTGCTAGGAAGAGGGGATAGTACCTCGGTTCCAAACTAATCTAGATTTGAAGGTAATGTTGCTATCAGTCTGTCTCTTGGTGCCCCTGTTGATGGGAGCACTGTAAAATGGGAAGTAATCCTCAGTAGAATCCGGTCAAGGAGGACGCCAAAGAGTGTGGGAATGGAGCCCATGGGCCTCCTACATGTATAACTAGTCAAGGTACTTGAAGAAACTAGAGAGGGTCTACAACCGCCTGATCAGACAATGGAACCAACCAATCTAGTGGTCAGCCTCAACCCAAAGTTAATTTGAACCCACTTGGAACTGGTCCAGGGGAATACAAAGGGAGTGCACCCAATGGCAGGAGGTGTATGGGGGTTGGATAATGAGTTTGTCTCTCACCTATAGGAAGTGCTCAATGTAGGAGACCATCTTAGGACTTAACCCGCCATGAGGGGTTAGTCCAAGTGACCTGAACAAATTGAATGGCAAGTAAGGTATCCACAAGATTTGATCTCTGGTCTCCTCAAAGTAAGTGGCCCCTCCTTGCAATTTGAGCATAGGCCAATAAACTGTTACAAATATAAAATAATACATAATATATTAAAAACAAACTATTAATTAATTAGATAAACATTTAATTAAATAAGAAGAGTCATACCCTTCCATTGAAAAGTACATCAAGACCATATTTAAATGGTCTATCAATTGTAATTTTATCATCATTCAATAATATATTCATTTTATTCAGTTCAGATTTTTTTGTAATATCTGGTATCAGAGTTGGTGCCCTCGGCATCTCTTCGGCGATTCCAACACTCTCAGTCACCCTAACCATCCCCCATCTTCATCACACTCACCTCATCTCCCAAAATTCCCCCCTTGGCGGCTACATCATCTTCTCTCACACACATTGGTCACATAAGCTCTGCACCCTCTTACACCAGTTCTCCCTATGCACTCCACTATTACTCTCTCGCACACCTGCTCGCTCGAGCGTCCACTCCATGCTTCCCTCCTGCACCATATCTGTGACACCACTACCTTCTCCTCCTACCTGTCATGCGCTTCATCCCACGTTGCTCCCAACTCTCTTGCCCTCCTCCATTCCACGCCCTCCCCACGCTCCATCCCGTGTTGCTCCCAACTCTCGCCCCCATCCATTCCACGCCCTCCCCACGCACTCCCAACCCCCCTGCCTACTCCCTTCCTCGCTCCTCACCTTCACTACCTCTCACCTGCTCACACGCCACCTCCACTTCTTTCCTCCTCCCTACTCGACATTCTTCCCTCCTCCCACCCGCGGCTCTCCCCATCACCTCGACTCCCTCATTCCACCTAAAACACGCTCCTACCCACGCTCACATCCTCCCACCTGCTCCCTTCTCTCTTTCATAGCTCCTCTGCCCCTCCCTCATCCTTCTCTCTTCTAAATCTTTTTTTTGTCGGTTCATCATCTTCGACGATATGAGGATGATGTCTCTTCTTCCTGTTGGGACAGTCTCTTGCAATGTGTCCCTTTTCATCACAAGTATAGCAATGGATATTAGAAGGATCTTTTTTGAACTTCTTTTGTTTCTTATCCTTCTTGTTGTTGTGATGGTAGTTCTCCTTCTTCTTGAAGTTCTTCCCGGTGTGTACAATGAGAGCTTGATCTTTAGTTGTTCCCATCTTCGCTTCTCTTGTTATGAGTCGAGCTTCTTCTTGTGTGCATTCTTCTCGGAGTTGGCTGAAAGAGATCAATTTCCTTCTTGCATAGATTCCTTGAATGAATGAATCCCATGATCTTGGGAGGCCACTCAAGGTAGTCATCACAATCCCTCTTTCTACTACATTTTCTTCAACTACTTCAAGTTGTTCCTTGATTTGAGCAACCCTTGTAAAGTAGGACTGTATAGTCTCTGAGTTTTGTGTCTTCACATTCTTTAGCTGGTTCCTCAGTGTCATCTTCCGGTTGATGTTCTTTCCTTTGAACATCTTAGTCAAGGCATCAAATACTTCCTTTGGTGTCTTGAATGATGACACATGGGGGATGAGGTGATCCCTAATTGAATTTGCAATGATTCTCTTGGCATTAACCAAGTTCTTCTTATGAGTAGCTTTAGCCTCATCTCCCTTTGATGTACTAATCCAAATCATTTTCTACAAGGATCAGGGAGATTTTGTATTTCCTTGCTCGGAAGTTATCAGCCCCTCCAAGCTTGTCCTCAAGTTGAGTATGGTGAGTCATCTTTTCAAATGAGAACCTCAAATGGAAATAGTAAAGATCCATATCTTACCGATTTGAGGTGTCTAACCTGGTTTCGGAGCTCGCTGACCTAGGGTTTGTTAGAGAAACCCTAATTTTCCAAACTTGGAGTTTGGGAATTCTATTTGGACAGAAAGATGTGCCTCCTCGAGGCGAGTTGCTCAACTAGGTCCTTTTCTAAACACTGAGGTGGCAAGCCTCCGAAACTTGAAGCCCTAGTTTCTCCGGACACCAGTGACAGTGTCAGAAATGAAACTTCTTCAAATCTAAAACTGCTTCCACCAAAAGATACGCCCTACTTAGGCGAGTTAGCCTAGCCCTCTTTTCTTGATGATCTGTGGAGATGAAACCTTGAACTAGGAAGCCCTAGTTTCTGCTGCTGCATAGTGCTTTCTTTCAGAGAAGCTCTGATACCATGTTAGTGTTTTTAATCTAATTTACTTGATCAGGATCTTTGTTTGAAAGAATAACAAATACAACAAGATGCACAAGATAAAACAAACACACAAGACAAAGATTTTCATCGAAGAAACCATAAAGGAGAAAACCCTGCAAACATCAGAAGAAATGAAACTTCTTCAAATCTGAAACTGCTTCCACCAAAAGATGCGCCCTACTGAGGCGAGTTAGCCTAGCCCTCTTTTCTTGATGATATGTGGAGATAAAACCTTGAAGTAGGAAGCCCTAGTTTCCGTTGTTGCACAATGCTTTCTTTTAGAGAAGCTCTGATACCATGTTAGTGTTTTTAATCTAATTTACTTGATTAGGATCTTTGTTTGAAAGAATAACAAGTACAACAAGATGCACAAGATAAAACAAATACACAAGACAAAGATTTTCACCAGGGAAACCATAAAGGAGAAAATCCTGCAAACATCCTCAGAATAGTTCAGTCACAAAGACTGTACCATAAGATGAACAAACCTAGTAATAAGAAGTCTTCTGCAGCTATCTATCTCTCCTCCTTGTCTTTCTCTCTCTACTCATGTGAACTTGAGTGAGTGCAAGCGTGTATAAATGAGAGAGGACGCCTCCTATTTATACCTTTCAAGTGACTGACCCAATACATGATTGGGGCCGACCTTTTACCCTAACAGGGCCAACTTCTCCTAGAGAGGGTCCAAAAATACATTACATGATGTTACACTGGGGACTATTGCCCCGACTTACAACGGAGGTTGTACCTCAAGGAGGCAAACACATCTCCGATGGGGGTACAACAACATACAATAATAATATACATCAAAATATCTTTCGAAGTTACAAAGAAATCAACACTTTAGACTTTGAGATGCTACTGAAAGATAAGATAGGATAAAAAATGTCCCCTTCCCTATCGACTATGAATTTTTATTTTCCATCCATGTAATTACAAAGTAAAATAGAAACTAGAATTTGTTCCATAGAAAGAGTCAGTGTGACCAGTTGGCACGATAATGCAAAGAAGAGTCATAGTGTTACCCATTGGCGTGATAATGTAGACGGTTTTATTATGAAGTCAACGAACCAACTTTGAAAATGACGAGCATAAAGGCTTTACCAAAATAAAATAGATTTTGGAATATAACCAAGGCGATTTTGATACCTCCTGCTCTAATCCCAAGAACCAATAATTGAAGGACAAGTGACAAGGTGGTTTAGATTTCAAAACTGCTGAAGGGTAATAACCTTTGTTCAAGTATCACTATTAAATTCTGATTCACAGCAGGATCTACAATCTAAGAAAATCCTCACAATACAAGAATTTGACAATGCATGAACAAAATAGTACAAAGAGGCAAAATTGACAAACAAATGATGATAATCACTTAAATTTATATTACAATACAACATGTAAACATGTATGGAACATCATTATATTACACTAGGAGAAAATTGTTGTCCTTTGGAGGCAGTCAAATGGCATACATGTGGCAGGCAAGACACATAGGATTTTTCAAAACATATTATAATGCAAGGCAATCTCTTTTTTGGAAAGGTATGAATACTATGAATGCAGACATTCAAAAGCATGACGCAAAATGTGACATTTGTCAAAGATAAAAATGAGAGTATCCAAAGTCTCAGTCTACTCCATCCGTTACATACCCCAAATAAAAAATGGGAAGAAATTTCATTGGATTTCATTGAAGGTTTACCCATGTCAGATGGGAAAGACAAAATACCGGTAGTAGTGGGTAGGCTGACCAAATATTCACATTTTATAAAGGTAAGAAAAAACGACTCCACCAAGGAAAAAGCTGAAGCGTTTCGCAAGAATGTCTACAAGTTGCATGGGTTTCCAACGATCATTGTTAGTGATCGAGATGCCAAGTTTAAAGGAGAATTTTGAGAGAAATTTGTAAACAAATTGGAACGTCACTAAATCATGAGCTTCGCATACCTTCCCCAAACAGATGGTCAAACAGAAATCATCAATAAACACTTAGAAACCTACCTCTGTTGCTTTATAACAGATAAGCAAAATAAGTGGTTTCAATGGCTAGATCTTGCTGAATGGTGGTATAATTCTACCTATCATACATTCGCGAAAATGACACCATTCCAAGCTCTCTACAGATATGAACTCCCGAAATGGAAGGATCTCATTACAAACCAAGCAAGGATTGCATCAATAAATGACCATTTAGATGAGAACCAAAAGGTTTTCCAAATACTTAAGGAGAATCTAAATGTCACCCGAAATACGAAATAGAATAACGCAACAAGCAAATCGACATCGAACAGAACGAGAATTTGGAGTTGGAGATTGGGTATTTGTAAGACTACAACCCTATAAGCAGTTATCACTTAAACAAGGAGGAAAGAATAAAGTAGCTCCAAGGTACTATGGTCCATATCAAATCAACAAGAAGATTAGTCATGTGGCATATGCATTGGAATTACCGACTACAAGTTGCATCCACAATGTTTTTCGTGTTTCATGTCTAAAGAAGATGATAGGTCAACACCAAAAAGAACAAACAATGCTTCCCTTATTAGAAGAATAAGGACGAATTGTTTTTGAGCCAGAATCTATTATTTCTACTAGGAAAAAGAGATAGAGAGCTCGAGTGATTAAAGAGTATCTTATCAAATGGAGAAATCTTCTTGAAAAAAGCAACTTGGGAGTCAAAACACTTTCGACAACTACATCCTTCACTACCATCGCTTTGAGGACAAAGCTTCCTTAAAGGGGGTGGCAATGTTACAAATATAAAATAATACATAATATATTAAAAACAAATTAGTAATTAATCAAATAAACATTTAATTAAATAAAAAGAGTCATACCCTTCCATTGAAAGGTACATCGAGGCCATATTTAAATGGTCTATCAATTGTAATTTTATCTCCATTCAATAATATATTCATTTTATTCAGTTCAGAATTTTGTAATATAGACCATCAAAGTAAGGGTCTAGACTCTATTCCATGAACTAATTGAGGACCATATATGGTCATATCAACGCCAAAGATGAAAACATCCATAAGACCACTTTTAAAAGATGTCGACACTAAGTTCTATCCTTGATGGGACAAGTTTGTCCTTGCATTATTAGATAATATTTTGGTCTATTCCAAGTCAAAAAGGAGCATGAAAAGCATATGAAGCCCTATCCAAAACTGTCATGCAAGAACATGTATGCAAAATAAATCCAAAACAAGATCTATAAAAGGAGGCAGCAACACTTATTCCACATCACCCTAGAAGAAGGAAACTCTGTGGATTCATAAAATATCAAAGCCATTTTGGAATTGCCCATTGCAAGGATGTCTGAGGCTTTATGGGGGCCATTCCAATTACTATAAAAGATTTGTACAAAGATTTTCCTATACAGAGCTTGTAAACTCCTTGTGAAAGGACAAAAATATATTTGAATGACCCATTAAGCACGAAGGCATATTTCAACAACTAAATTATATATCTTTCTTGAGATCACAAGAGAACGAGAGGATCGAAGCAAACCAAACCAATGTCACAAGGTTTGGGTTCGGGTTCGGGTTCGACGACCTTTAGGTTTGATTCGGGTTCAAATTTTCCAAAGAGGTTCGGATGAGGTTCAGCTATATACATTTTTCAAAAAAAAAAAATTATATTAAAAATAAAAATATATTAATGTTTTGTAATATCCACNTGCGCCATATGTCACGGCGTCAAACTCGTCCATACTCAGTCGTCCAGAATCGTGGTTACACTCTGTTATCGAGAGTTGGGACTCCACCGTCCAGAATCGTGTTGGGTCAAGGGTTCAGCGTAGAAGCCCAATACATTACCTACATGCTACAGGCTACGAGCGAGGGTTGGAACTTCACATTGTGTGGAGTGATTGTCGAAGACCCAACAGACACGAGTGGAGATAGGTCATGGTCAAAGACTTGGAGCACGAGGGTGGAGTCGCGAAAGAAAACACAACGAAAAAAAACCCCTAAAAATGTGAAATGTTCGTTATGAGGTTCAACGAACCTAAAAGAACCTGAAATTTTTTTTGAGATTCGACGAACTTCGAACCTGATGGTTGAAGTTCGTCGAACCTTGTGACATAGAACCAAACCACTAACCCAAAAACAAAAACCTCCACAAGTAAAGGGGAAAACAACTCTCGGATGTAGGTGAACATAGGGAACGAACTCCACATGCAAGAGTTACTGTGAAGGAGAGTGGCAAAGAGGATGTGTTGATTAATGGAGCCCAGGTTGGCAAGCAGGGAAGGCTTTAATACCCGACTTGAGAAGTGATTGTGTTGTAGATGCGTGAAAAGATGGGTATGTGTACTTTGAATGCAGAACAAGATGGGGGAATAGATGTTGAAGGAGGAAGCATATGGATACAACTGAATTTCCATGGAAATCAAAGATGTGGGTACAGGCCTCTCGTGAGATAGGATACGAGCAAGAAGGTTGGCGGGGAAGATGACGAGAGAACTGAGATTTGGTAGTTAACGGATGATTGAATGTTTGGATTCAACTTGGAATAGAAGATAGGGGGGAAAGGCCGAGACAAGGTTGTCTCTCGGAACAGAACATAGGGACCATGACCCGGTTGTTTCTCCTCAGTTTGGGGATACGCAAAGGCTTTGGGTTTGGGCAATAAGTAAAAAAAGGGTGTACTATGACGTTGTAAGAAGAATATTGATGGCTGGACGCCACAAAATGTGCAGTCGACGAGGTGGTCGAAGTTGAGTGGAGAGAATCCCAGTGGAGAAGACTCTTGGGGAAGGGATCATGGAAGGGATCCCCCAGCACATCGATGACACCATCTCGAAGATGGAGGACGAGGAAATGGAGTCTCAAATGGAAAAAAGGGTTCAGACTCAATCTTGGATCCATACTGGGTGCTATGGAAAATTTTAGCAAGAATTATATTGGAGCAGGAAAGCTCTAGGGACATGGTTGATCAAATTGTGCATAATGCGAGGGAGGATATGTTAAGTAATTTAGCGGACTTGAAAGTTGTTTGGGATCTAGCTGCCCCATCCTTCAAATGCAAAGTCGAGCCTTCCAAAATTTTGGATCCAAGTGTTGCTAGTGCAACGATGGCACAACAAGAAGGACCCCAGGCCTTCAAATGCGGCAAGTCAGGACCAATTGATCAATTAGTCCAGAGTCTATGTCTAATTGTTCATTCCTGTAGTATGGATTTTCTGGTTTATGTAAGAATTTTCATTTCTTATGGTTTTTTAGAAAGGTTGGCTAGTAGTAGGAAAGCTGGGAGAAAGTGCAATGATAGTGTTTTGCTGAAAGTAATGTTTTGTATAAGCTTTAATAGGATAGGAGGGATCTAGACTGAAAGTTATAGAAGGGTCTGCGGGAATGGGAGGATGAGTTATGCTCTCCCCACCTGGAACATCATATTGTAATATTTTGTACTTCGTAATTTTTGTACAATAATAGAAGGTTTCTTAAGCTTACTCACAAAAAAGGGGAAAACAATAATAAACAAGTGCACTAGAGTTGTCCAAAAGATGCACTAGGGAGGGAAAAACACAACCATAGAAAGAAAGAACAACAAAGCTATAGTCCTTGTAGGATTAATCACATGTATAAAAGAATGATGCATATAGGTTAAAGAACTAAGTTACCAGGATTCCAATCCGTATCCGGATCCAAATACAGACATAGATTCCGATTTGGGTCCTCGAGATTTTTGAAAAACCAAGACTCAGATACGACAGGGGAATGATAGATACTAATAATATAAAAATACTTATATAATTTTTAAAAATATAACTTCTTAGTACATCAATTATATATATATTGATGTACTAAATTTTATTTTTTAATGAGGGCATTTTATGAATACCTTTAAATGTATAAGTTATAATTTATAACTTTAATATAACTTTAATAAAAGTGTACAAGTTAAGATAGTTTAATATAAAGTTATAAGTCAATATACTTTTATAACTTTAACATATAACTGTATTAATTAATTATGGAATTCATATCCATTGCAAGTGGAAGAAGATAGAACTTAGGAGAGGTTTGGTTATAATTTTATAAATTATAATTTATATGTTCGTAAATTATAATATAGTTCGATCAGCTAAACATCCGACCGATGTATGGAGGGACTCAACCCAACAATCATTACACCAAGTAACCGGATGAGCATTAAGCAAAAAAATAGGTCAATGAATGGAGGGGGCCAACCTAACGAACATGCCCAGGGATTGGGGACACAATTGTGCAAATGAAACCATGAACCTACCATGAATGATCACGAAAGATCAACCATCACAACCACATTAGAAATGCTCTTTACCATTTTGCTATTAGAAACCCTGTTCACTGCCAACCCTAGATTGCTACTAAGTTTCAAAGCAAATCTTGAGCGGATCTTGTTGGATACGGATCCAAATCTTTATCTAATCTAGGGATCCATGTGTTGTTGTAGTAGCTATGTGAGATATCATCTCACAAGTCAGTCCAAGAAACAATAAAAGTTTCCTCTTACTTTATGAGGATCTCAGAGTTGAAGAAACAACTAAGCACTATTGGAGATCTAGTCAATGATAAAGAACTTGTCATGCACACTCTTAATGGTCTCCCTCCATCTTGGGAAACATTCATTTAGTGTCTTGTTGGGCAACCAAAGTGTTACCACATGAGTTGCACTCAGTTGGACATTCCAGTGAGCCGCCAAGGATGAACAAACACTTGTTCAAATTCAAAGTTCAGAAGTCCATTCAGGCCTTCCAAGGACCTTTTTTCATTTTTTTACCACATGTTCACGGGGTCTTTGTAAAGAAATTGGCTTCCTAGGACTTGGTTATCAAGCTGATTACTCCAAGGTGTTTTCCCCTTGTTAATTATGCAATGTTGAATAAGCGATGTATAATTTTCGGTTTTTCACCTTCTCCTCCAAAGCTAGAATGGTCTTCTTGGTGGTTAAACCTTAGGAGGTTATTAAAGTTCACACGTCAATGTATATGAACATGTTAGACATTGATACTGAGTCGTATGGACATGTGGTAGGTCCCCCCAAGTTTTTTTTAATTCTGAGAAGAAGAAAAAAATTTCCCTTTTTTTAAGCCATTTTTTAATGGTTTAATTAAAAATCTTGAAAAGGGCATAAAAACTTGATTCGAAGGCGGAATTTGGCGTGGGGATGCTCGTTTTCTCACTCAAAGCGTCCTCTTTACCTCAGGACCTACTTTTCATATGCTTTGGGAGATTAAAAAGTCACTTAAAGCCATTTTTTGCTAATGGTGCATCAAAGTGTCAGTTTAATATTAATGGTGCGACAAATTGGCATAAACACAAAGTTGAAAAAGTCAATGTGGACATGTCAAAACATGTTGGGGTGAGTTGGCATTCTTGTCCCTCGTGAAGGAGACCTCATCACTTAGCATTAGCGTCACCTTTGCATTAGTTTTGATGCCAAGCGAATATCTCCATGATAGAGTAACTCACCATCCTCCAAAGCTTGGAGTCAACTAGATTGAATGGATGGCAGCTTCATCAAAGGAAAAATGAAATGGATCAAAATTCAAATAATAAGGTGGAAATTACCCACGTGAAGGAGATGCGTGCACCATAGAAAACGATTGGTATGAGGTGGCCCAAGTTCATGAATTGGCATTTGGAGTTTGTATTGGCGATTGGATTAATTGAGAGGAGGCGAATGTGGGGAGTGAGGTCGCCTACCTCATGAGAGGTGGTGCCTCCTCCATAATGATCACTCACGTGAACTCCAGCATGAACCACAAATCACTCAAGCAACTCGAGCTCTACTCCAAGTGGTGATGCACCGACCTCCCCCGCCGCCCCCCCCACACCCCTCTCAATTTCTATTTAAGCAAGGCAATTTGCCATTGTGTGAATCGAAAGGTGGAACCTCTGCTTGCAGCATTGTAATGGTTTTCTGAGAATTGTTAATAAAAGGCTTTGGAGGCAATTTCAATGTGGGATCCATGAATGTGAGATCCATTGACGTAACATGTATCAGTTTCTTTCATTTTTACAATTGTTGGGATTACTTGTCTTTATAAAAAAAAATTACATTTCAGTACGAATAGGAAGTGATTCTTGTTAGGTTACTTCTTATTGTGAAATATATTAGACTACCAGGTATTATATGATTTCTTGTATGGATCCATAGTGTTGCTTGTCTTCTTATCATTTCACACAAGTGCTTTTAATCCTCTTTGCAATTGTTGAGTGTTTGTCACAGGAAATCTAGATTGGAGCATCTGATGAGCGAGTGGGCTCTCCCTCTTCTCCAGTAACTTCGAAGAAGAAGCATCATCCCTTTGTTCTCACCAAAGGAAGCGTCACCATCATGTTTCTACTTCTTGCTCCATATGGTTCTATCACTTCTTGATCTAAGACTTGCAAGTTTACTGTGGTTATTGTTACTTTGCTTGGATCTACATTTCAAAGACGTATCTAAAGTATATTTAAAATCCTAAGTCTAGATCTTATTGAGTAATTTAGAGTTCTTCTTTAAAATTTTAGATCTATCTCTCTGTTTGCAAGTTTAAAGTTGAAATTTAAAAGTAGTTGGTTAAGAAGATTAAAGAGCTTTCAATTCATTCATTTGGCACATAGTGCTTGAGATTTGCTTGCCACTCTCTTGAAGAGGCAAGCAAAGATCCTAACAAGGCAAGCTTCCTAGCTTGCCTTACTTAGTCATTTTCCGCTAGTTTTACTTAGAATTTTTTAGACCTTTTCTGTAGACTTTCCCATGACACTCTTAAAGTGTCTTTGGGTGTCTTTCACATTTTTTTCATCATTGTTTTTGCAGGTTTAGCGGAAAAGGAGGAGGAAACTCTGGTGAAATTTCAAGAAATTAAGCTATTAGAAGCCCAACGAAGCTCCACTCTTCAAAAAAACTTCTTTTTAGTGTTTTGTAAGCCTTTGGATCCAATTTATAAGAACCAAAGTGCACTTCTCAAAAAGTTGTAAAAGGTTTAATAAAGTTTCGAGTAGGCTCATAAGAGGCCACTCCCCATCCCCCCTGGGAGAATATGTGTCGGCATTTTTTTTCATGGTTTGATGTTTTGCTTTAGTTTAATATTTATTTTCCTATTTTTTAAGTTTTACTTTATTGCTTCAAGGAAAAGAAATATTAACCCCCTTGCTTTCCGGAGTGGGGTTTACAAACCTAAAAGAGACTCATGGAGTCTTAATTAACAAGAAAATTTGTTCCAAAATTCTTAAAATTAACAAAGCTCTTATCCACGTATGCTCTACTTCCGCTACAGCTTCATCTGATCAATTGGTTGTATCAGAAAAGGATCTGAGTGACTAATAATTAGTCTCATCTTTAAATTGATCCCCAAACAAAAATCCGACGTTTTTCAAATATTGTTAAGCTGTGGGCAAAGTCTTCAAGTGAAGATGGAACCACTAAACAGTGACCAGAGGGCCCCGTCAGGCTACATCCTCGTTTGGTGTAGTGTTGGACACACATCCTCGTTTCGCTGTGAGAACCACCTCTAAGCAACTTCGGACACATTCCTCATACCCCTTGGGTATATCTACAATTTCCTCTCCCTTCTAATAATCCAGATCACTACCATATTAATAAAATCGATCAATAATTTACCAACTCCCTTAATCACTCATTAATAAATTTAAAACTGACCAGCGAGACAACTGCAATACTTACACGACACAACAACACTATTTTTACAAGCACTCCATATTCATCGACACTAGTCTATGTTATTTTTCATGCTTAGATCAATTTTGCAAAATGTGTGAATGATGTTTACATTGCCATATGTTGTTGATGTGATCTTTGTCTTGCAATAGATCGTTGTGATATTTTATCCATTTCATATTAACTCCTAGATTTAGTCTTTTCTTTCATAGATTAAAAACCATAGATTTTCTTTTATTATCGCCAACCCCCCTTGACTTCGCTAGGAGTTATCCTAGAAAGAGACGCTGAGTATCAGGTGACAGCACTTGGCTTGAGCTTGCCCCCAAGGTCGCACCCAGTGGCTTGAAGATTTTTGCCACATGACTCGAGGTGCGAATTAGGGGGCAACACGAAGTTGCCGAAGATCTTATATGCAAAATATGCATGCAAGAAGAGACAAGACTACAGCAATAAGCAGGATACATGGCACCCAGCACGAGGAAAATCAAGCCCTTACATATCATGTCAAGAAGGAAAGGGTAAGGGAAGGAAGTTTCCTGGCAAGAAAAGAAAGAGTGGAAGACCAAGTCCTACTTCAAATCAGAAGAAGAAGAAGAAGAAGGATCTTTCACGTATCCGTTGCTACACATGCAATAAACTTGGAAACTATGCCAGAGATTGTAGTGATTCAAATAAGAGGAAGCATGAAACCTCAACTGCAAATGTTGAAGAAGACACCTCTCAAAAGAAGCCAAAGAATGAGGATCGTACAGAATTTTTCTTCTAGAACTCCCTAAGTTGAGGCAATGATATGAAGATCCAGGTCGCGGTGGACTCCCAACAAGAAAAATGAAGATCATTGGACTCTCAAAGGACGCAGTGGAAGCCCACCCACAAAACAATAAAAGATGAGTATTTGATTTTACATGCTCTGGTAGATTAGATCCGGTTGATTTTGGATATATACAAATCTATATTCCTAGATTTAGGAAGTTGGTTGAGCCTGTGATATAGTTCTTTTATTGATGTACTGTAGGCTCGAGTAGTATTTGTAATGATTTAGACCGTAATGTTGCACAACATTTCATGGGCTCCTCTTGGATGACATCTCCTTCTAACATGCTTAGAGTAGTGCACATTCTTGATGGTATGTTATAATGGAGGTTGCAAGCATCCAAATAATAGCCATGTGAATGTTGCGCCGAAGCATTGGCTAAAAGATGCCTACATGCCTGGATGAACCATTATTATTGATTTAGCAATGTTGCTAACCATCTGACGAGATTTGACATGGATTGAAAAGGATGATGAAACAAGTAATCTCGTTGATATGCAAATGGATCGAAAGCATAAAGCCTCTAGAAGCATGACTCTCAACCCAGAAAGAAAGATGACTTCCGATCGAAATACTTAAGTGTATGTCATGACAGCAGACAAATGAGGACCAAGTACATACGTGGACACATGACCCACAGGCCCAAATGATCTCATGTAGAGATTGGCGATTGGAAGCAGAAGGCTTCAACGGATGTCAGTCTCTCTACTACAATTGTTCGTCTCTTCGACGATTATGGAAAGCAGTTAATTTCCAATCAGAGTCATGACAGATGGATTCTGGAGGACAAAAGTTACTCGGCCAATTTTTGAGGAGACAGAGGGAGTTATCCCTTAAGATGAGGTTCTTGTCCTATTGCATCACTTATGGATTGTGTGGCAGAAATCTGATGAAGACTTCCTAAGTTCACTAAGAGCACAGTTGAGATCCTGAGCAAATCGAGCATGATGATTGTGTTGATTTCAAAGCAGCATCGAGAGCCATTCTACGAGAGAATGGAGGCACCTGGTCAGATACCAAGGGTTGATCAACATAATTCAATCTGAGACTGAAGCTCATCCTTGGGCTGAGAGCCATTCTTTAAGAATGGAGGCACTTGGTCAATTACCAAGATGTTTGCACCTGCAAGACCCATTCTCAGGGAGGATGGTACCCTAGTCAGTTAACTAGGGCAGCGTAAGACCCTAGAAGGTACCCTAGGGCCCCCAGTAGTCTCCTGGGGTTCTTGGTCTAGGACCAAGCAGGTTGATGCCATGGCAAAGTCCCTAACATATGGTTAGGGCCCCTATATGTCTCTAGGGTATACTGGTCTAGGACCAGACAATTTCTTGGACACGATGTCCAAGCAGATCCTGCAGGTTGAGACCAATGTTATCAAAACCGGAGTGGTAATCGAACCGACAAAGCCCAAAATGTGAACTGGACTGAAAACCAGATCGAAACCAAAAAAAAACTGGGAGACTTAAAAATACATAAAATATGCATATTTTGTAAAAACACATATATTCATGTGTAATGTCCCCTTCCAAATTACAATGTGTGGTTACCATGGTTGTTAATGTTGGATGATTTAGAAGGTATCCATTTGTCATTTGTGACCATAGACTCCATTCTGGACAAGACAAGAAGTCACTACAATAGAGGAAAGTTGGTCTGCTAGTAACATGCCATCTACAGGAGGATCTTCTTTGACGTTGATATATATTTCTTAGTTGATGGTCCCCAACTTTCCTATGCATAAGAAGGGTCGTCTTACCCCATACCAAGGCCTGTAAGTTGCTTACATTCTCAAGTCAAAATCTTGTAGTTAATTCAGACCTCTTGAAGTTATGTGCTGCTGATTTTATAAGTTTGATCAGCATTAATTATATTCCCTTTGCATAAATTTGAAGGTTGGTTATGGTATTGGTCTGGTATATGGTAAATCGGTGTATGTAAAGACAAGATATATGTCAAGTGAAAACCACTTGAAATATGATATAATAAATCAGAATTAAACACCTTCATGATCTTTAAGAAGAAACAGTATCCAGACCATTGCCCAAAGTGTTTGACGAAGCTACTAAACCAAGAAACTCTAATTATCACCAACAGATCAGTGGAGTAATTGAACAAGGATTTGGCAGCAGTATTGGTGAAGTGTTTGACATCAATTCCCAACCAAGTCTCATCTTATAAGCTCAGTTTGTTTGGAACATAATCTTACAGCAGTGTTTTGCAAATTGACCACTAAGTTTTTTACTTAAGTCCTGAACCAAACCATAAAAAGAAATTTAGCTCAGAATTGTTTGTGGGATCTTACATCATGTGCATACATATGAATCCAAACCATTAAAACACAAATATGCAAAGCTTCACATATATATAGCAAGAACAAGTGCAAATAACTAGCATAGCACCGAGTGTAATTCATCTCTAAAGTTTTGAACCAAAATACATAAAAAAGAGGCTCTAAATGGTCCCTAGAGACCAAAAAATAAGCAGAGTACAGACCGGCCGATTTGATGGTTTTGGTCTAGTTCCGTATGGAACCGGCCGGTTCACAACCGATTCAAGACAAAACCAGTGGTTTTCCGGTTCAGGCACCTAACCAGACCGATTGGGCCTGTGAACCAGTCAAACCGGTCAGTTTTACCGATTCCAATAACACTGGTCAAGATAGAGACTTCATGGTCTGGGACAAGGCAGATTCTTGGTCAGTTAACCAGGTGGATCTTGGTCAAGTTGACCAAGATGATGATATGTGATGTCCTCTCTCCTAATCGGTTATTGCTAGGTTGTTTCTCAAGGGACTGGCCACCCCTTGATGATGTCCCCTGCACCTAACCCTTAGGAGTAGTATTG
Source organism: Pseudotsuga menziesii (assembly GCA_001517045.1). Taxonomy (NCBI): domain Eukaryota; kingdom Viridiplantae; phylum Streptophyta; class Pinopsida; order Pinales; family Pinaceae; genus Pseudotsuga; species Pseudotsuga menziesii. Next base: position 203,241 of record LPNX010506155.1, read on the forward strand.
AGGACCAGAGGATCACATCATCCAGTTTGGATCCTCTCCTTATATAGTGATGATAAAAATATATGTAACAATGTACCTTGAGAGAAAGAAAAGATTAAAGTCATTGGTCTTGCTGGTTGGGTAAAAAGGGTTGTTTATCCACCTTTATGGTACACCTTAGTCTTATGGGTATGAGGGTTGCCTTATCCTCTTATTGTGACCCCCTTTGGTTGACTTATGGTCCCTTATATTCTACTTGGTCCTAGCACTCTTATTGTGTGTACCTTTAGTATGACAACTTTTATTTTATGGTTTTTATTTTGTAAGACCATTGGACCATTGGTATTCTATACTAAGTCAACTTTTAATTATGGTTTTTATTTTGTAAGACCATTGGACCATGGGTACCCTATACTAAGTCAACTTTTATTTTATGGTTTTTATTTTGCAAGACCATTGGACCATTGGTATCCTATGTCAACCTAACATTATTTTATGTTATGTTTGGTAACTATCCTAAATCTTAGGGGTTACCTAAGAGACCTTCCTAGAAGGCTTGTCAAGATTATAAATTAAGTTCTCAACTTCATTCTTGAGTGCATCTTGACATAAGAAAATTCCAGATCTGATCCTTGTCTACTTGAGAACTTGTTGCTATTGATATGTGCGTGTGTCTTCTTCTGCTAGTCATGACTGTGTCCTCTTCCGTGGACTGTGGACTGTGCTTTTTCTATTGAGTCGTGGACTGTTGACTGCATGTCTCTGTAGTCGTGATTGTATTATCTCTGTTGGGAATGATTGTGTATCTCGCTGGGTCGTGACTGTCTTTTCTCTGCTGGGTCGTGATTGTGTCTTATCTCTGTTGGGTCGTGGCTGTGTCTGGATGGGTCGTGATTGTGTTTTATCTATGTCGGGTCGTCACTGTGTGTTTCTTCTTTGTTGTACATGTCTATGATTATTCTCTACTAACAAGTTGTGACTATTTGAACACTGCTTTACTAGGTTTACATGCACTGTGGTTCCCTAGAGCTTTGATTGTGTCAAACCCTATATTATAGGTCTTTAGTAGAGGTAAGTCTGCTAAAGGAAGCTGTGACTTTTAGGGTGCCTATTTGTGATTGGGACTGAGCAAAATGGGATTTGTTATTGTATATATCTGACCTAAACCCATAGCACTTTAACCTTTCTCTCTCTCAAAGTATGACCTATGACAGCTTGTCCTTACAATGACAAGAGCTGACATAATATGTCTGAGTATAAGGCAGATCCAAACCAGATCTAACCAGCAATGCTACTGTTCTCTATTTGTTATTCATTAGTCTGTATTGTACTATTGTTCTTATTAGTATTTATGCTATGTACATTGCATTTGATGAATTGTATCTCAAGGACCAACTTTAACACAATGACCAATGGAGTGTTAAAGTTGAAAGAGATGAAAATTATGTTTTGAGTTTATTACAGCAGTATTGTTCTGGATCTAGATCTGTTTAATTTTTGTTTTGTGCATTAAAGTATAAAATTTTAATTTTCTCATATCAAGCCCTAACCTAACTTCAAACTTTAACAGATTGTGGCTACACTGATGGCGATGTTGTTTTGATCAATACAGACACTTACAGGATCCTTGATGTACCTGGTTGTCACCAGGATGGATACTTACATTGTATCTATGGATTCTCCAGAAAGGGAGTAGGATAATTAGGTTTAGAGGAAGCAGGATGCTCAAATGCAGAGGGAGGAGAACGCTCCAGCATAGAGGGAGGACTCCTGGACACCTTGAGATGGGGTGGGGAAACTAGCATGTTGATACTCTCTCTCAGGTACGTGATTTTGGTGATATGATTTGTTATTATTTTCATATCTAGAGTGGGCAAGACAAAAATGTTTGCCCCGATATATTTCATGCCTCTGCTAGTTGGCACGTGTGCAGGACTATAGTATTCTCCTAATCACTCTGTGATGGAGTGAGGAGATCTCTTAGACATCCTAAAAAAGAGATGGAGAGGCTAGCGCACATCGGTATCTGTATGACACAAGATGGGACCCTACTATACTCCATGATACTCATTGATGGAGTGGGGAGATTGGTTCCATGATTATACCCCTCGCTAAGAGAAAAGGATGAGTTTTGTATTAACTCTTTGTCCTAATGTGAACAGTTATGAACAGTGATAGTGATTCTGGGAACACCTGAGTTCTAGGTACACACCCAGGGACAGGTGGTCCTAACATGAACACCTATGACCAGTGACAGTGATTCTAGGAACACCTAAGTTCTAGGTACACATCTAGGGACCAGTGATTCTACAACTATGAACTATGACAATGATTCTAGGAACACCTAAGTTCTAGGTAAACATTTGTGGGCAAGAATTTGATGTGGACACCTGTGAACTATGACAGTGATTTTGTGTGAACTATGACTGATTTTGTATGAACTCCTGAGTTCTGGGTAGACACCTATGAGCCATGTAGTGATACCTGGCTCCAACACTGGTAAGTTATGTTATGCATAACTCGGATGCTAGTAAGTCATGGTACATGGCTCTATAGCTCATTGGGTAAATCATGTCGAAATACCTGGCTTTGACACTAGTAAGTTATGTTATGCATAGCTCCGATGCCAGTAATCCATGGTACATTAATTTGTATGCCCACATGAGTAGAGGCAATCAAGACCTCCAACTATCCGAGATGGAGTAATAGTCAAGGTATCTGATGACTATGTGCATAGTCAAGACCCTTGAGGACTATCAGAGACTCATCTTAGAAATGAGGTAATAGTCAAGGTCTCCGAGGTCTATGCATGACTATCCGACTCATCCTAGGGATGGAATAATAGTCACAGTGTTGGTTCTGTATGAACCTATCTTCATACCCAACATGAAACAAGGCTAGCTCTACCGAAAGACATATGTGGTCTTCACATCCAGCATGAAATAGGGTTGGCTCTGTGAAAGACGTGTGGTCTTCATATCCAACATGAAACAAGGTTGGTTCTGCACGAAGATGTATGTGACTTACATCTAGTATGAAAAAAGACCGTCTCTGTAAGATCTTGCATCCAGTATGAAAGAGGACTGGCACTATCGAAAGCTACATCCAGTATGAAAAAGGACTGGCTCTATAGTGGTAGACCCAACATGAAGTAGGGTTGATTACTATACAAATTTAGCAACATGTACAGTTGGGAGATTTATGGGTTGTAGCCCATACAGATATGATGAAAGTCACACATGAAGTTATGGACCTTGTGAGCCCTCATATGATTGTAGTCCTTGTGGATGTTATGAGGAGGTTGTAGCCCATGATGTGGCGAAGAATCATTAGCAGTGATAGTCCTAGTGAGATCTTTGGGATGTGTCGATGTACGTTGATTGCATGCATGTTCCCCTACGAACTAGGTTGAGCTGAAGCATGTTGACTTGGTGCATGCTTCCCCGACGAACTAAGTTGAGCAGATGCACATATGACTTCCCAATGTACTGGGAAGAGTTGTAAAGCTAGTGCATGTTCTCCAATGAACTGGATTGAGGTGATGCACGTAAACTGATAGACAATTCTTGACAAACTGAGATTGTGTTGGTCGCCATTCCATAGAGATGTCCACGATAGCCGTGATGTACCATTGATATCCAAATCTGTTTCAGTTGATGAAATTGATGATGCCTCCCTGGCTAAGAGGGAGTGTTGTTGTAGTAGATGCATCAGACATCATCTCACAAGTCGGTCCAAGAAACAATAAAAGAAAATGTAATTTCTTTGTGAAATAAGACAAGTCGACCCATAAATAAATAATAATTAAAAGTAATTTATTTATTGTTTGGCAAGTCGGCTTAGTAAGGCAGCTAGGTCGGCCCCTGTTAAAAATCACGTAGAAAACTGTATAAATAGGAGGGACGCCTCCTCATTTGGACACACAGCAAAAAAGGCAAGTTTGCCCTAGGAAGAGAAAGTTTGCTACTGCAACTAGGAGACTATTTTTCTAGGGTTCTCCACTTTAGAGAGGTTTCTCTCTATCTTTTTTGGGGGGTTTGTGCAACTACGATCTAGATGTACTGTTATCTCTGAACGATTTATCTCTCTTGGAAGGGCGAGCTCGGGGGTGACATTGTTTTGTCTATGGTTGGGAGATGATCTTTGATCATCGTGGCTAAACAAGCTCCACTCTTTGTTTTGTTTATGTACTTTGTCTTTCTTTTAGTGATCTTGGTTATGCAGCTGTCAAATTCTAACACCATGGATTCATCCCATGGACCTAAAGGAACCAATAACTTAGGTTGGTCATGGTTATAATCAATAAGGAGGAAAATTGAGTTAGATGGATTGAGAAAAGGGCTACGAGATACAGGTTTAGACAATAGCCTATAATTAATAGGAAATTAGGTTTTAGGGAATGAATTCTAAGGCTGGCAACTAATTTAAGGTTAAGAAAAGGCCACCAACATTAAAAAAAAAAATGGAGATTCAATGAATGTCATAAATTGGATATACAAGGCTCAAAATTGTTAAAATATTTTCTTGCTCTCCTTGGTCAAGTGCATCGACTTGTGGAAAGTTTATGATATATGCATATGCCGTCATGTCTACAAGGAAAGGAATGAAGAAGCAAACAAATTATCAAAGGAGGGGCTCAAATTAATGTTTGGTCATTGGCAAATTTCAGAATCTCAGAATGGCACCCAAGAATGAAATTTGACGCCCTACCTTACACTTCAAGAAAATTTTATATGACGTTTTAATTTTAACAATGTCTTTCATTTGACGTTTAAGTCTTAATTTTACCCGTCATAATAATATTTGTTTTTTTAAATAACATTTATAATAACTATATCGAACATTGAATTCTTATATCTTGCCTCATATAATAAAAAATTTAAAAAGTTTACAAAACTATAATAAACAAAAAAACATAATAAACATAATCATTAAACCAAGCACACACATAGTGACAAAAAAGGTTTATCGTGGAAACCTTTAAATAGGCTTCTTCACAAGAAATACAATGGGTCATTACCATGGGCAAATAAAACCATGATAGAGTCAAGTTTACCTAAGGGAAGACAACGAGACCATGACATAAATCAAAATTTCCATATCAGAAATATAAATATAAAAAGAATATATATATATGCTTGGGATATAGATATTAATGACATGTAAAAATAAAAATGTGCTTCAAATGACAGGTGAAAATAAAATTCACACTTCATTAATGACGTTTAATTTTATGAAATGGCAGTATTTTGACGTATAAAATGGCAAATGACGGCTATTTACCTGTCAAATTTCAAACACCGATGGCACCTTCTTTGAATATTATCACAGACCTTTTATTGAAGGTCTAGACACTCCACAGAATCAGGCTACGACATAATCTTTTTTGACAGCTTATGTATAAACTTAACAGTCTCTTCTACAGTTTATAAATGCAGATGTCTCAAGACCAGATATTTATAACTATAAGCACATGTAAATGACAGTATTGGATATGCAAGAACAGTTTTTAAAGGACAGATTTTTTCAATCTGTGTTTTTGTTTTTTTAGCAGACCTTTGGGCCTGCAGTCATGAAATACATGGTTTACAGGTATTATGCAGAATGTAATTTTGTTTATATAATAAATTAAGTTTTTCCCAGAAAAAAAAATTGTTCTAAATAGACTTAAAATACTAATGTTAAAATTTATTTAATAAAAATATTATCCCTAAAACAATGATACTTTAAACCTAAATTTAAATAACTGAAGATAGACCCTAGCCTTAATGTTAGTATGATAACTTGAAAAAATTTAACATTTAACTATTAGAATACCAAATTTAAATTTTTAATTAATCTAAAATATTAATGTTAACATAGAGTTGATATTGCCCACGAGGTTATAGCAATTGGCAATGAGTAATTGAGATGAGAAGTTGTAAATGGAAGGTCAAGAGCTCAAATCTCCTGTGGGTACTTACAAAAGAAAACAGAGTTAATATTAATATTGGCCTACAATGTATAATAATGAATCAATAATCATAATAACCTTAGCTAAGATTTTAATATAAGAAACTAATCCTATAAAAGGATAGACTAATAAAAATTAAAATGTTAGAGATTTGGTATAGCAGTATAACTTTAATTATTTGCGGCGGAAACAAGAATAGGATCACTGAAAGATAGGCATGCACAGAAACAAAGAGACACAAAGATTTTAACCCAAGAAACCCTTCTACACAAGGGAAGAAAACCCAACAACCTTTCTTATATAGAGATTCATTTCAAGATACAAGAAACATCCAGATACAAGAATAATCACATAGAAACAATAACTCCAAAGGTAGTAACCCCAGAAAACAGTCTCCTTGCTTTGAGCGAATTTCCTTCATGTGGAGTGAACTTGCTTAGTAAACAAATGCGGGAGGCGTCACTTTATTTATACTTGTCTTGAGGCTGAACTTTTCAACTGGTGGGGCCAACCTGTCTTCCTTGCCTGGGCCAACTTCTCTTCTAGCATAATAATATTACTTTTATTATTATTTCTTTGGGCCAACTTGGTGTGATGATGCCTAACGCAGCTACAACACCAATATAAAAACCTAACCTTAGACTCACTAAGACTAAAAATATTTTCATTCCTTTTAAAATTAAAGAAATTAACCCTAAAAGGGGGATAACTTTATCTTTTTTTAATACCAAACTAACCTAAAAAGAGGAAAAAACAAAACAACTAAGGAATATAATAATTAATTAATCAATCAATCAATCAATTATAACATATACAAAATCAAATAAAATTGATATTTACCAAATATAAAGTCTAAAGATGTAAAGCCTACTAGCAATTAGATCTACAAGGGGGATGCAAGAATAAAACAAAAGCAAGAGACATTTTTTAAGCTATTTGTGTCTAAAGTTCTATTGGAGGTTGTCACTGATGTTTTTAAGGCGATGGATGATAGTGCGCCAACCATCATCTTTGTTCACGTTCGACGAAGCTTTTTTATGATGCTCTTCCTTAAAAGTTAATATTAACTCTATGTTAACATTAATATTTTAGATTAATTAAATTGGGTATTCTAGTAATTAAACATTAAAATATTTAGGTTATCATACTAACATTAACGCTAGGGTCTATCTTCAGTTGTTATTTAAATTTAGGTTTAGTGTATGAGTGTTTTAGGGTTAGTATTTTTATTAAATAATGTTAACGTAAGTATTTTAAATCTGTTTAAAACATTATATTCCAAAAAAAAAAAATTTATTAATTCTTAACCCTAAAATAGTTGTCGACCTTATAACTCATTCCCTAAAACCTAATTCCCTCTTAATTATTGGTTATTCTCCAAACTTGGATCTCAAAGCACTTTTCTTCTGATGATCAGCCCTACTATGTGGCTTGAAACGTCAAGAACTCAATCAATTTAACGCAATTTTCCTCCTCCTTATTGATCCCACTGCGTATAACCATGAACAATCGAAAACTTAGTTAAAAAATGATCCATGATCACATGAGATGATATTACAAATGAGATTTTTAGATAGGGCATGCTCACAATAGAGATTATGGGCCCACATAAGTAGGGCACAATCCATAAGAGAGTTATTAAGCCTACATATCAAAGTTGACTAGGTCAACCTTGCACAACCTAGTAATACAATAAATGATCACATTAATGACACAATAAGATTAGGTAGTCGATAGATGTGAAAACTATACCATTCTCAACACCACCTCTTAAGAAGGACAGAGGACTATGAAGAGAAATGATGAAATGCTAAAAAGAGACTGGGTTTATGGATACCCAACTTGAATACACCTAAGAGTGGGTTCTAGATACCTAACTCTAATACAAGTATGAGTGGGTTCACGGATACCTAGCTCAAATAGGTTGGCCACAAACAAAATACAAAAGGAAGTGGGATTATAGATACCCAACACAAACAAGGGTTGGCCTTATTCACAACACCAACCCTCAATCTAAACAAGAAGCCTTAGAGAGAAGGCATTTACATCACAACTTCCCCTTTTAATGTTGTATATAAGGCATAAGGTGGAGATACAACCCCATTTGAATGCCATAACTCCAACACCATTACGGTTCCATACCCTAGTAAAGGTGGCCTCTAGCACAAGCATAGAAGAAGAATCAACTAAAGCATATTAAACGATTGAATGTAGCATGGGTGGCACACAATGTATCCAATCAAGAAGTCGTCGAGTGTAGTGCATCCAAAAGGGATCACCATCATAGTGTGGAAGGAAAAGATCCACTCAAATATGTTGAGAAGCATTTGTAGAACCATCTACAAAATACAGGGAGACAAATCTTACAGGCCTGTGAATAAAAATTTCTTCAAAAAAAATGAGAAAGTACTTAGCTCCCCCACAAGAACACATGGTCATAGGGCCCAAAAATGGCACTATGAACCAACTCCAATAATTAAGAGGTGAGCATCGCATCATAATAAAACAAAGCATCCATTAGAAAACCACCAATTCCTAGAACAAAAATTATATCTCCAAATGCAGCAAGGTCCATAATGACATCATCATATCCAAGAACAGATAAGGCCCAATCGGCTAAGCCATGGTATCATATGAGGAGGGGATCAAATGGAACCAGACCACTAACCCAAAAACTCACCAAAGTAAAGCAGAAAACAACACTGAACAAGTGCATTAGAGTTGTACAAAAGATGCACCAGAGAGAGAAAAACACAATGATGGAACAAAAACACACCAAAGATATATCATACATTGCATTTAGGCTTAATATCTTGTATAAAAGAATGATCCCAAGGTCGCATGATGACACAAGATGATATTACAACTAAGATTTGAGTTGTGTCTTTAAAGACAACTTAACTAGGGAATCCTCGCAAGAGGGGTCATGGGCTCGCATAAGTAGAGCGCACTCACCAAGAGGGTTATTGAGCCTACATATCCAAGTTGGCTAGGCTAGCCTTAACCATAACCTAGAGATACAATAAATGATCACATTAATGACACAATAAGGGTTAGTCATAGCCAAATGTGAGGATTACACCATTCTCCACAATATTTTCAATCCCAATGAGAATTATAACATGCAACATTGATTGCATTGAGATGCATGACTGGTGCGGTCTAACATAGTGAGGAAGAGTTGTCGCTTATGACTTCCAAATGTTAACGTTCAAAAAGCAATTGCTTAAACCATCCTAAGAATGACTTGGAGCTAGCATCAATTGTTAATGCCTCGAAGATCTACCATTATTATGGCATGGTAAGAGGTTTGAAACTTTGAATTAAGGACAACCCACAATAATTTGAAGTATCGATTAACTTGAGGGCCTCGATGTAAAGAAAAGACAATGGCTAGAATTTCAAAGTGAATTCAAGATCAAATACATTAATGGCAAGGAGAATTATATTAACAAACATCCTCAATAGGGGGAGACATTTAGTTGGAATCAACTTTATAAATGTGGATTTTAAACATGGCATACTTGAAGAAATTATCAACAATGAACAATATGAATAAAGAAAAAGGTCAGCCTTCAAGAGTTGGTAAGTGAACATATTTTTGAAAATTTGCAACAAAAAATGAGGGTAATGCAATTACAGGCACTCGTCTTCTCCTATATATGCGGTGAATATATCTGCTCAAGTCAATTAAATTGTGAAGACCAACCATGATAGAAGCTCATAATGTACCTCCACAAATGCCAATCATTTAATGATAGACACCATGTTTTGTGCATGAGCCTAATAATGCACCAAAGTACATTGGAAGGATCTCTTGGAACTCATGGCTTATTGCAATTACTTACCGTAGATGTTTATTTCGAAATACCACACCTTAGCAATTTACAACACAAAAACTAAAGAGTTATAAAAGGTTGTTGACAACGCAATTCGCACCATTCTTCATTCTTCTAAAACTCATCACTAAAGTACAAGAGGCCTTATAAACAACAATGATTCACAGTGGTTGAACTAGGTAGGGTAGTCAAAGAAAGGGCAAATGAGGAAGGTGAACCAAGTCGTCTAGGCTGCTGATTAGTCAACAGAAGCAAAATATGTAGGGAGTTTATAACACAAATGGAGGCAATGATCTACACGGGAAATTCAATTTTTCCTGATTTTGAGGAAATTTAGCACACATTGCATAATGATGATATGATCGAGAAGCTCGTAGTGATTATTCATCAAAAGGATCCAGCATTTGGACTTACAAAGGGAAGAAAAATGAGTTTTTGTTTCTTGTAAATTCAACTTATCTTGCCTCTCGTACAACAACATAAATGTTTTTGAAGGAAACCAATTTACAACACAAAAACTAAAGAGTTATAAAAGGTTGGTGACAACGCAATTTGCACCACTCTTATTCTTCTAAAACTCATCACTAAAGTACAAGAGGCCTTATAAACAACAATGATTCGCAGTGGTTGAGCTAGGTAGGGTAGTCAAAGAAAGAGCAAATGAGGAAGGTGAACCAAGTCATCTAGGCTGCTGATTAGTCAACAGAAGCAAAATATGTAGGGGAGTTTATAACACAAATGGAGGCAATGATCTACACGGGAAATTCAATTTTTCCCGATTTTGAGGAAATTTAGCACACAATGATGATATGATCGAGAAGCTCATAGTGATTATTCATCAAAAGGATCCAGCATTGGTCTCCTTCAAAAATATTTATGTTGTTGTACGAGAGGCAAGATAAGTTGAATTTACAAGAAACAAAAACTCATTTTTCTTCCCTTTGTAAGTCCAAATGCCATAATGTAAATGCCATAAAGGTCTAATGTCACCCACTTCATTCAGCCTGCGACCTCACACTCGACTGAGTATTGGACTAAATATTGAGCGACCCAAGCTAGTTGCGACCAGAGTCTTCTTTTTCCTGTGCAACCTAAGCTTTTGTTAGTTCTTGCGCCCTTTATTTTTGTGATATTCCTGCACATGGTCACAATTCGATCTATTCCCTACATCACCAGTAAGCCAACTATCCATCAACATTCAACGCTATTAACATTCATGGAATGCTGGGATTTTCAACTCCATAAATCTCTCTGGTTTTTCAACTGCTATAAATCTCTTCAATATAAATCTCTCCAATGCATATCTATAAGTTTTCTATTTGTGTAGAATTCTCAAACGTATTTTTAGGGCCATGGAATGCATCAATTCCCACATATCCACACCTCCCTCTCATTAAAGGTTTATGAGTTATTTCTCCTCTTCTAGAAGGTCGCTTCCTCCTTTACTAAACTAGCATGTTTTCATATGTTTCCCATCAATTTACCTATATATGAGCCTGGAATGTGCCCAATGATTGATGCAATACATGTTTCATCAACAACATCAACCTAAAGATAATCGCTGGAAAATTTGTGTCCGAGTATTTTGGTCCACACGCAAAGAAGCACTGGCATGTTTTATTACACGGAAGTGATCGCCAAACCATTGGTGTTTCTCCTTATGATGTGTGGCATTGTGAAATTTGTGGTACAAAATACGCATAGGATTTGAAGCTATGGTGGAGGTTTTACCAAGGAGTTGCCATATCCAATATGATAGCAGCTCATTGGAAGAAATTTTGTATGTAGACATGCCTCATGAATATTCTACTCCTTTGGGCCATATTGTGTTAGAGTATGGAAAAGCAATACAGGAAAGTGTGTTTGAGCAACTCCGTATCGTACGCAATGGTCAACTTTGGATTGTTTTTTCCTCGGACCTTAAAATTTGTTCATGGAAATTGTGTGCAAGGAGTCACGAGGAGCTCATTCCTCGAAGGTTGTTGATACCTCAGGTATCTAAATTGGGTGCAATTGCACAAAAGTATCAAACTTCAGTTCAAAATTGCACAACAAATCTTTCTCCCCAAGATTTACAATCAAACTATAACATGTTTGTTGCAACTGCTCGTCAATTGGCTCGCCAGTAATTAATTGTAATGGACAAGCTTCTCTTGTTGATGAGACAGGAATGATTGTCATGGATTCTATGGTTCCTAGAGGTCCATCTAACAAGCATTTAGAGCCTGGGTATATACTTGTACACATGAAGGGTGAGGATCTTCTAATCTTAGTTGTTGATTTTAAAGGATGATATGTAAAAGATACTAATAAATATATTATATCTGCTATGAAGGCTAAGGGAAGATTAGTTAGTTCGGGTAGCATTACGCACTTGTACCCATTTTGTTGGATATCAAAGACACGTTTGCTTTATAGGGCCATACCAAGTTGGTTTCTTGCTATGGAGTTCTTCAACGTTTTGATAATGTTTTTAATTGTTGGTTTGAGAGTGGGCCAATGCCTTATGCTTACATTCATTATCCAATTGAGAACGAAAATCTATTTGAGAGGAATTTCCATGGGCATTTTATTTCTTAAGGCCTTGATCAAACTCATGGATGGTTCTATACTCTTATGGTGTTATCAACTACCATGTTTGGTAAACCAACATTCAAGAATCTCATTTGTAATGGCATTGTTTTAGCTAAGGATGGCAAGAAAATGAGCATGAGACATTGGTGGACGTCTGGACAGATTAAAGGAATTTTACTTTTTGCATGCAAAGTCGTTAGAAAGTGCTTCCAGTGTTTCCTTTTTTGAAGATTTGAAATATTTTGAAGACCTATATTTGTATTAATGTTGGGCAAGTTGGTACGACGGATAGCGTTCCATTAATTCTTTGCTCCATGTGATATTGACGACGTAAACAAAAGAATTCATTTGGATATTGTTTCCAATGATTCGTTTTTGCACTTTGAAGACTTGTATTGGAATGTGCAAAACTCATTTGGATAGTTTTTTCAAATGACTCATTTCGCACTCAATTACTTTGTATTCTAGAATCTAGATCACCCCGAAATGGAATAAGAGGATCTTAGGTACATGTGTGATGATGCATGCATTTTTAAATGCTTGATAGAACCTTATGTCTAGTTTTGACACTTGAATCTACATTTTCAACTTACATAGAGTGAAAATGCAACAACAATAGACAGATGTAGCTCAAGAACTTTATCATTAAGAATTCAAAGTATTCAAAGTTAGAGTATCCAAACTTGAAGATCAATTCAACTCCGAGATCAACATTCTGAACTAGTTCTTGTTAAACAAAAAACCTTTTGTAACTTCCAAATAGTTGTTTTGTAAGGTTAGTTGTTATTTTTTAAATGAAGTTGAATTCTATTACAATTGTATTTGGGTGCATTTCTGGTAGAACCCAACACCCTTCATTTATTGAGCTTGTTAAAGGGTGGAGTTGCAAGAAGCCCTATGAGCTCTATGACATTCAGTATCAAGTAATACATCATCTTATAGTTGAAAGATTTTCTTCTTCTCACCATGTACCTAACAAGGGGGAACATCATGGATTAACAATCAGGCTTCAAGTTTCCAAGCCCTATCAATTTGAAAGATTGCTCGGTAAGCAAACATCTACACTATGAAAATAAGTGAGCCTGAGCTAGCAGTTAGAGCCAGAGTCAAAAATGTAGCTAGAAGAGAGAATTAGAGCCATGTTCTATAGCACTCGTTGGTTTCTGGTCATCCTAAAACCACCTTTTTGGTTTGTGGTTAGCCAAAAACCACCCATTTAGTAGAAGACTTACAGCTTCTTCTAGACATCGGGTTGTGGTGATCCTTAAACCACTATTTTCCAAAGGGAACCACTAAGCCTTAGTGCTAAGTTCCAAAGGGAACCGTTGAGAGAGAACTTAATTAAAGCCAAGGAACTGCTAAGCCAGTACCAGAATTAGCACCAAGTTCCAGAGCTTGTGATCAACCTAAAACCACCATTTAGTAGAAGACATCAACCTTTGTTGCTTCTGCTAACCTTTTCAGTTCGTGATCATCCAAAACCACCGAGCTTGTGGTCATCCTAAAACCACTGATTTAAAGAGCACTTCATTTTTACCACTTAGTATGAGACTTCAGTTTTTGTTAACTTACCTGGCACATAGTGAGATTGTCAAGTAGGAGATGTTCAACCTTTGGCAAAGGTTCACATCCAGTTTTCATCTCTTTCAGAAGATTCCTGGACTCACATACACCCCTTCGGATTAAGGGGGGGATGTTGGAAACCTAATCCGTTAGGTGAATATGAAACGTCATCTAGAGTCCAAGAGACCACTTGGAGTTAGAATATGAAACCAAGGGTCACATCACTGTAGTAATATGTATACTATATTGATGAAAAAACGAACATTCACACTTATCTTTTTTTGGTTGTTACAACACATGCTATGGTAGTTCTGGTTAGTAAACCAAAGGAAGATCATCTTTCCATAATTTAACACTCAAGCCCACCCTAATAATGGAAGCCTAGCTACCATGATAAACTGGTGCCTAGGAATAGGGAACCTCGCTGTAGCAAGACATTCCTGGAGCCTTGTCGCAGAGACTTCCTAACCAGTCTGTATTGTAGCACCAGATGGGAAAAGGGAGCAGAGAAAGGGATACCTTCCATAACGTTGAGCAAGGTGATGGGGAATGAGTAAGGGGTTGGAGTCAGTTGTGGATGAGGTTACCTGCACCAGTTGGGTAGAGGATAAGTTCCCTTGGGTGAGGAGTGCTCTATGAAGTGTGGCCATGTACTGAGGATGAAAGGGTGGCATTTCTCCCCTTGTAGACTAATAGCCCCAGCTTGGGGGTGGCATCTGTCAAAGATAGAAACGGCCTGACAGAGTGCCTACCGCTAGGAAGAACGTCCTCAACTTGCAATTGGCTGGTGAACATTTAAAAGATAAGTGCCAAATGTGTCTATATCTGATTCTTAAGCATGGTTAGGTTACATTGTAATAGTTATAATTCAATAAAGGGGAATGAATATTTTAGTTAAATAACAATTATGTAAATGTATTATATTCCGCTGTTAAAAATTAAAAATATAACCAAACAATGAAAACCGAAAATTTGAATTTGGCGTAAAGAACAAAATTGGTTTGTGGGATTGAGTACTCTGTGGTCTCAACAATGTACGGAGGCTATTGGGTTCATCACATAGATGGATCTCTCTCCACGCTCCTTTGGTTTCTAGATCATAAATGGTTTAACACTTTTTATGAGGGAGGTTCTCAATTTCATACCATAGACCCTAAATCATCCTCCCTCTCCAATTTCCTCTAGGAGGATAACTTCTTTCTTCTTATTGCTCGACTTGCTTTGGGCAACAAACAACATCCAAAGATTCAAACTTCTTCAACTATCAAAACAATGAAGCCCTAAATCACTTACGACTACACCCCCTATGGGTCCCCCTCCTTCTTCTTCTTCCTCGAAGAGACTCCTAAGAAGTTCCCACCCTAGACCACATGATGGATATAGCATGGCCAGCTAACGACATGATCTAGGAGGTCCCAAAGTGAGAGGCAGACTCCTCTATCCAAGGTTCCAATCTCCATGCTTTGTTGAATAACAAGTCATCAATCCATAGATTCTTCCCCTCGACCTTGAGGGGTAGGAGTGGTGGGGCTCCTCAATCTAGCTCTCACCCCAAGATCCCTCCCAAGATTACATAGCAAGGATCCCTCATCCCCAATTACTCTCCAAACGACCTTCTCGGACAATGCATTGGCCCATTTATAATGATCAAGGACTCGAATGAGGAATCTTCCCTCCCTATCTTTTAGCCTCAGCCGCCAGCTCCCATGCCACTTGACATGTTCTCTTCTTTAGATGGAGTTTCAACTTTTGTACTCATTTCAGTTTATGTTCTTGTATTCATTTCTATTCAAACTAGCTACCTCACCCCTAAGTCACCTGGTTCGAATCCGTGTTCGAGTTCAGCGACTTTGAAGTTCGTAAAAAATCCAGCAATCAAACTTTTGCTGATAAAATTCGGTATTAAATTCAAGACTATAAAATTTTAAAATAATAAAAAATACATCAAAAAAATTAATAAGATTCAAATTAATAAAAAATACATCCAAAATTTTAATAAGATTCAAAATACTAAAAAATACAACAAAATTTTTAATAAAATTCGAAATAATAACAAATACATCAAAGTTTTAGTAAAATTCAATATTATAAAAAATACATCCATAAAAATTATAAAAATGCTCAAAATTATAAAATTCAAAATTATACATCAAAATTATAAAATTCAATATGCTCATTTAACATATTATAAAAATGAATCTAGTTACTATACCATCAATAATTAGAACCAATTTTCCACGAACCCACAACCAGTTTGCTCATTTGTCACATGCCCACAAACCAGTGTGCCACGAATCAGTTTATCACTAACCGTCGAACAATTAAGAGGTTTCAAGTTTAACTTTCGAATGTTGAGACTCAAGAGAGAGCCCAATATAAATACCGTCACAATTGTTGACTACAAGATCTCCTGCAGTCCAGGTCGAGGGCGTCTAGGGAAGCACATCTCATGCGTATTTTTATTTAGAATGAATTAACGACAGAAGGTGCAGGGACAGGGCGATCGTCACTGCAAGATCTGTTGCAGTTACGATCGAGGGCGTCAGGTGAAGAACAACTCAAACGTACATGGCAGATACGAAGTTTCATTGTTCCTGTCTGAACAGAAATCGTGGTCTAGGGTTATTCGATTTTCAAGCTTGAAAATCGACGAACACGGTGACTCAGCCTCACCCTTTATGGCTTTTTTATTAGATCTCTTATCTTTATTTACTCATTGTCATTAAATGTAGGAGTTGCCATGGCTCTCCCACTTTGTATTACATGGATAGTACTCTTTTAGCAACCATTGAACTACTATTGTGGTGCTTCATTGGACATTACTATCTTATCTTATGTTATCTAGATTCTAGATATCAAAATTAAGACAGCCTTTTTCAAATTTCAATGAGACATATCAAATGTCCATCAACTCTGTGTAGAATATTTACCAATATGGTATAATCAAGAAAGAAAGAAATTAATTTCTAGTTCCAAATTTGAAAGAATCTTGTAATGAAATGGATATGATCTAGAAGTCTTCAATTTATGTTATTAAAGGTAATTGTCATCAATGAATCCTATGGGGCATAGAAGTCACAATCATCACTAGCTCTTATAGAATACCCGACCAGATTGAAGATAGACATGGTCACGGAAATCACAAAATAAAGGATAATCAATCCCATCCATATAATGTAACTATCTTAGGACATGTCCCAAATATATCTTAAGGTATCTAGCTTAAATGGGAAACGATAGAAAAAGAACCATCCTAAGTGGTATGGCAATCCAATTGACTTAATCACATAGCTAATGTCAATAATTCTGCTAAGGAGTAAAGACTGCCAAGTGTGGTGTCTTTAACAAATCAATATTAACAGTAGACCAGTACAATAATGAAAATCTTGCTAGAAATTCCAGTTCAACAAAAATAGAAACACACCACATTTCACCGACTATTAGTATGTATTTGAATGAATACACAGACAGTTGCATTTTCTTTTCCATGAACAGTTGCCGTTTACTAAAGTTGAGGAGATCATTCTGATGTTCACTCCCAGCTATATTCTCTTCATGTTGTAAATTGATTCAGTCACAGATGTGCTGCCTACTATTGCCAGTTTCTTGAATAATTCATCCAACTCGTTCTTTAACCAAACAAAAGTAATAACTTAAGAGTCTTTAATCTATCATTCCAGCTCAGAATCGCCCTTATCCAGACAGGAGATTTCCAAATATATTATAGTTGTTCATTTGAATAGTATAGATGTATCTTGTAACTTTTCTTCACCCATTCTCATGAAGCATTAACTTGATTTAGACCAGTTGCTAATGTTTAAACTTTAAACAATGCATAGACAAATGAGCTTCTATTGTCTTTCTCCCCATACTTATCCCTTACTCTCTCACAGCTTAGCAATCAGTTGTCACTTCTCTATATGCATTACCTGCACTTAAGTATACACTATTCACATCCTCATCTGTCTTTCTTCAGTGTTCTTTCTCAAATGTCAGTAAAAGAACCTCACTATGATAGTTTACAATATCCAATCAGTGGTATTTGTTGAAACTTGATACACAGAATAAGGGCAGTAAACTTGCTATTCATGATAGTTTGTTCACTCATCTAGAAAGAAGTGATAAAACAGTTAAAGTGGAAATTTAGCATTTGTTCTACATGTTTGTTTGCACACAACTGAACCACAAAATAAAAACCTGCAATAAATTCATTGAAAGGCACAAAAAGTAGATTCTCTTTGTGAACTCAAAGCCAAAACATTTAACTGCCAACTTGTGCACAAAATCAATGAAATTACCTTTGAATGCCACCTCAAACCTTGTACTCCTCAACATGCATCCATTTTGTGGCAGACCATTTATCACCCTGAATAACTGGACAACCAGCTGCACAAAGTGTGACAACAAAGAATTACACCAATGTGGATACTACAATTACAGGTTCAAGCAGGTAATGTACACTAATACACATCTTCTATTGATAGAAGATGCCCTTTAGGGACGCCATATTTTCTTGAATTTTTTCATTTTCTTGAGACGTTTCAGTAAACTGCTAACAGTAGTATAAACAAATCATTGGCATTCTATTGAAATGATTACTACCATGTAAACTTGATGGATCCAAATCAGCATCAGGTCTCATACTCCAAAAAAGTAAAGCATCTCCCATTCTTGGTCTCACAGAGATACCAGCTTTGGCACATTCAGATAACTCATCCCACCAGGGAACAGAGCTACTATTTACTTTTGATGCAGGAAATACAGTCTCCCCGCCTTTTTCCACATCCGAACTATATTGGCAACTTCAATATCAGAATGGTACAAGATAATTTCCAGTAGATCTTTAAATAGCAAACAAAGAATTCCAAACAAATAAATAACTGCTACAGTAAAAGGAAGGGTTAATGGCATACAGGTACATAAGCACCGTAGCTATTCGCTGCCCACCATTCTTGGTATTGAAATCATCAAGGAAATAGTCAAAGTGAGGTTCATACTTCTGCCCAGCTTCATAATGAAGAACTTGGAGCCCTTCCCCATGTTCTGGCACCAGTATTGAGCATTAGTACATACATGAAAAAAAAAACATGTTTGCAGCTACTCCATACAAAAGAATGAATAAAATATTTCAGTTCTTGCATGTAAAATGACAATCCCATAAAAGAAATTCAATTACCAATAAGGTATTGTGTATAAATTCATTGGTGAAATATGGTAATCATTCAAATTAGTAGCCGTTATTCTTCACTAAGTAACCATGTGCAGAGATCAACAGTTCGAAAAGATCACTGGCAGTAAGCAATGAGGCCAGTGAAGAGAGGGATAGTAAGACATTTGTTAGAGGGACAACTACATACTTGAAAAAAAAACAGGTTTGCAGCTACTCCATACAAAAGAATGAATAAAATATTTTAGTTCTTGCATGTAAAATGACAATCCCATAAAAGAAATCCAATTACCAATAAGGTATTGTGTATAAGTTCATTGGTGACATATGGTAATGATTCAAATCAGTAGTTGTTATTCTTCACTATGTAACCATGTGCAGAGATCAACAGTTTGAAAAGATCAACACTATCAGTAAGCAATGAGGCCAGTGAAGAGAGGGATAGTAAGACATTTGTTAGAGGGACAACTAAAAGAGCCCCACTTATAGGTATTAAACCTGGTGTAGATTACAATTTTGAGTTCAATCTGTCCAACTTCTTTCACGAATCAGAATAATCTCATTTTTAGATATTAAACTATTTCTAGTTTAATTATTGAAGTTCACTCTATCTGACCTTATTCACAGATCAATAAATGAAAACCCATGTATATATATGAAACCAAAGTAAAGGAGAAACATGTGAAGCCAATCCAATATCCATCTTATACAAGCAGTAAATTAATTCTACACCTGACTTAGATCTTTCAACCAGTTGAGGACATTTATCGTGATGCTTGTTTTTATTACTTTCACATGTAATACAGGGAAAGGGCTGTCCATCACATTCGATAACAGTTAGAAAACACTGAACAGGCATTTCTCTCTCTATCCCCAAATTCACACATAAGTTCAAACATTGTGAAGAAGAGTGCAAGAGGAAGAATCCAAGGATAAAAGCACTAACCACCATAAAATATGCAAAGCTGGGGCAACAACACTTGGACAAAAACTTGAACCAGCAGAAAAACAGAACAAAGCTTCATTTACTGACACTAGCAACCCCAATTTTTCATTATGGAATAATATCCTTTATCATCTACTCATCTGTTTATTTTTATCCAATATTTCTATATGATTACATAAGCAGGTTGCTTACAAGTAGTATGAAATCTTTGCTTGATCCACTGGCCTCTGGCCATCTTCATCTAAACTGTGGTTGGAACAATTTATTCCAGCCCTGTGGTTGAATTTTTATGGCTCGTAGCCAACCAATAACAAAAGAAACAAAAATGAATAGAGAAACCAGGCATCATCCATCTGCAGCTGTTCCATTGTTACAAGTGAAACTCGAAACAAAACAAATCTATAGCAACGCCGTGATTGATTGGGTATCCACCACCATTTAATCTAGAAAGGCACAGTTTGAGAGAAAACATATCCTGATAAAGAAAAGTAGGGCACCACTGCCAGTGAAGCTATCGATCATAAAAGCCAGAGAGCCCCTTCAATATATATATATATATATATATATATATATATATATATATATATAGAAGCAGTTGTTCACAAAAAAATAGACAGCTAAACTGCCTTGCAGAAATAGCGCTGCCACTGTCATTTTAGAAAAAGAGAACAAAGTCTGTC
The DNA here is from genome assembly GCA_001517045.1 of Pseudotsuga menziesii. Classification (NCBI taxonomy): domain Eukaryota; kingdom Viridiplantae; phylum Streptophyta; class Pinopsida; order Pinales; family Pinaceae; genus Pseudotsuga; species Pseudotsuga menziesii. The sequence continues at coordinate 223,942 of LPNX010506155.1, forward strand.
AGCTACATTTCCATCACTGAGAGGAAACACTACTAATAAAGTTCTGACATAACTACTACAATCTGGAAATCAAATCCAATCAAAATAATGATTTGTGGAGAAAAGCCGTGTCACAGACTAAAGGTTAAAGTGCAGCCATCACTTGGAAAAGAAATGTCACTTCTGCTGAAAAGGAGCTGCAGTGCAGCCGCCGTCAAGTATTCAAGTAAATGTATCCTTTATGGGAGAAAAAGTGTTGTCCCAAGAATAGCATGTAAACATCACATTGTTTCAAAACTACAAAAGAGCATAATAATGTTGCTATTGTATTGAGGAAAAATCTATTTTTTAATTGAGCTACAGCTCTAAGAAGAAAAGGGGTTAGAAAAAAAGGTTGCCTTTAAAGGTGGAAGGGTGGATTTGAACCGTACGTTCCATATTAAAATCTTTAAATCCCTTTGTCATCCAAATATTAATTTATTATGTGGGAAAGATTAAAGCAAAAAATAAAAACAAAAAGGACCATTTAAGGCATTGAATACTACAAGGAGAAGTTGAGTTAAGCATTTATTATATTACCGTAAACAAGAGTATAGCATCAACATTGATTATGAAGCAATGTTTACCTTGCTTCTCAAAGTAATTATTATTCTGCTTGAAAAATGGTTAATGCACATGGAACTGTTGAAATCAGCATCAGTAGACATTCTCCAAGATCTGAGGTCATAAGTGACCACCCTGAAGCTAGCCAGGGAGACTTGGAGATTAACCAGTTCTGTGAGTCATGGCAAAAGTCAAGGTGAACATACAAGCCTTGTGAGCCAAGACAAAAGTCAGAACGAAAGTGATAATGCCTTCGTAAGTCTTGTGAGGTCATGGCAAAAGTCAAGGCGAATGAACAAGCCTTGTGAGCCATACCAAAAGTCAAGTCGGTAAGTCTTGTGAGGTCATAGCAAAAGTCAAGGCGAACGAACAAGCCTTGTGAGCTACGCCAAAAGTCAAGACAGGAAGCCTTGTGAGCATTTCGCAAAAGCCAAGGCATCTAGCAAAAGTTAGGTTGAATGTAAAATTCCTATGAGCTAGAAACAAACAATCTTCCTTATGCAAATAAATATATTGATCTAGTGCGTTGGCACGAATAAATTCATCCACCATGAATATGTCTCTTTGAGTCTAAGTCTTAAGTCGATGTTGAGAGCATCTTTCAGTTAAGTCATGACAAGTCGAGTTGTCTTCCCATGCTTTAGTCTCGTGAAGTTTTTAAGTTAGTTAACTAAAGAAAATTCCAGATCTAATTTAACTTTCAGTTATCTATTTGAGTTAACTAAAGTATTTTTTCAGTTAACTACCTAATCTATTTTTAGAACTCAAAGACTCTTTCAGTTGAGAACTGAAGTAACTTTCAGTTAGCTTTCCGTGTACTTCTCTGTCAGTTACAAACTCAAAGTTTCTGCCAGTTGTAAACTCGAGTATCTAATTTTAGATTTAGTTTGATCTCATGTGTCTTTCCATGCACCCAAGTTATCTGTGTCAATCTAAAAGAATAATTAAAGTTTTATTTTTTAAGTCTCAAGTTAAGTCAAAGTTGCATAACAAGTCCTTTTGGAATTGGTGCCTATAAATTAATCTCGCCTGCTGTCTATTAAGCAATAATCATTCTCACAGTTTTGAGAGTAAGAGGGCAGCGTAGTAAAACTTTTCTATTGCTGAATTTACACAGCAAAGAGAGGGCAGCAGTTTGTATTGCTGGTTTGTTTTACACAGTTTACGGGGCAGCGAAGTATTTTATTGACTTGCTGATTTATAACAGCAGTAAGAGGGCAGCGAAGTATCTTGGTGTCTGGTTGGTCTTACAGTCACTCTCCCAAGCATATTTCATGGTGGAAAGTTTGTATTTCGATCTTACATATTATTTGCAATAAAGGAAGATTGTTTGCTGGAGTTTTTATCCCATATTGGGTTTCTCCAGGGTAAATTTTTGTGCATGTGTGAGATCTTATTTATGTACTTCTTCTACTGCTGATTATCATTTCAAGTGTTCATCTATCTGTTGGTTTAAAGATCTAAGTTTTGTTTAAAGAGGAAGAAAAATAAAAGAACAGTAAACACTTTGCTCGAATATATATATGCTTGAAAAACTAACAGGAACATAGTGGCTTTTCCATTCTACCACTATCTTGAGGATAAAGCCTTGGATTGGTGGAGTAAGAATGAATTCCTTGGATTTTCTAATCTTAACCAATTTTCTTGGATACTTGGTCAAGTAATATTAAACAACAGAAAAGATAGAGAGTTTCCTCATCTGAATCTTTTTCCACGAAAGATAAAAATTGAAAACCTTAAATACAAGGAAAATAAGGAATTTGATATACATACATTAAAGTTAAACCATAGTTAACATATACGACTTAGGATTCATATTCAAATTCATTAAGATTCAGAAGAAGAAAAAAACTTACTGAAAAAATCCAGTTCAAAAAAGAATATGGGAGAATATATCTCACAATTATGAAAAAATATGGAGAGTATTCAAAATTATAGAAAATCAAAAAATACGTAATCTAGATTGTTAAAAAAAATTGCATATGAAACCCGATGAGGTTGGAAGCACTCTCAAACATCCTGAAACAACTAATGGTAATGTTAAAAATTCAAGTAAAAGGATAGAAAAGAAAAGATGAGAAGAATGTCACTTAAGAATTTAACACTTCCATTTTAGTCCCAGTCCGAGTCAACGGTGTTTAAAGCACTGGTTCAGGATTTTGAAAGTCTTTTCATTTAAGAATCAATTTTTGGGGGGATCAATGGATCATAAAAGCCTTGGAAGTTTCAGGATCTGTTTGAAAAATTGTTAATTTATTTGATTTTGCTTAGGAACCATTTCCTGGGATGAGGATTTGTTTCCTTCTCCAGAGGATCCGTTTCCATGATGGATCCGAGTCGGAACCGCAGATCTGTGGATCCTACAGACTAGGGTGGCAGATCCGATAACACAGTGCATATGCAAACACCCTATGAAAGCCATTGGAAAGAATTCAAAAGGATACTTGGATATATCCAAGGTAAAGTTCAATTTGGGATTCACTACAATTCAGAGGGACTCCTTTGTTGATTGGTTTCACTAATTCCGATTAGGCTAGCAACCATGATGATTTGAGCCTATCGCTTTGAGTCTTGGTTCCAGACCTGTTACTTAGGCTTGTAAGAAGCAACAAGCTCTTGCTCTTTCTTTGGTAGAAGTAGAGTATCAAGCTACGGTTAATGCAATTCAAGAAGCCTTGTGGCTTCAACAGATCCTTTCAAAGTTTGGATTCAAACAATAGCATCTAACTACTCTCTAGTGTGACAATCAAGTGCCATCAAGCTCGACAAAGATCCAAGTCAAAATTACTGTAACGAAAACATAGGACTACACATGCACTTCATCAGAAAGCTTATTCAAGATCGCATTCTCAAAGTGCTCTTTTGCCCAATAGATCAAGTTGCTAACATTTTCACAAAGTCTCTTACAGAAGTGAAGTTTTCCAAACTTCAAGCTATGTTAGGAGTTCAATAAGTAGTCATCAAAGGGGGATAACCTCTAATGCCTCCTTCCCTCTCCTATTGTGTGACCTTTGTAAATCTTTCAATCCTATCTCAAATTGTTCTTAAGGGGGGGTGTTAGGATATTTAGACAATTAGGAGTTGGTTGAGATCAACTTGGTCTAACGTGCATTTAGGTGAAGTGTTTCTTTAATATGCATTTCTATTTGCGTAATCCAACGGTCAGGATATGTTCTAGACATAAAGTGATCCAACAGTTCATCTTCTCCTCAATACTAATGGCTCTATCGATCTCTATTTAAAGAGCATGGAGAGCCACTAGCTAATAATCAATTGTGAGAAACACATGTAAAATATTTTCCTTTAGCATTAATATATTACCTCAAGTGGTCACGTTGGATGGGGCTGTAGATTGTTTCCCTCTCTAAGGGTTTTAAACTTTTAACCAAGTAATACATTGGTATACCAATCCTTGATCTGTTTGAGTAAGTGGTTTCTTAAGCCCGTGGAAATACCCTATTTTGTCAAACAATTAGGAGCATAGTGAGTTTCAAAGACGTTCAATCGATTTCTTGCCTCAGAGAAGCAATTAATAGAAGTGTGTTAGATTTTTTATCATTCAAGCTAGCATTATCTTAGGATCTTTAACTAAGAGAAGAACAAGCGCAGCAATCAAACATAAGAGACAATGAACACAAAGTTTTTCCTCGGGGAAACCATAAAGGAGAAAACCCCGCAACTTCCTCATAGATAGAATCAGCACCAAAAGCAAAACCCCAAAAACAGTAAGATGATCTCTCGACAGCAATACTCTCTCTCTTGTCCCAGCAACTTCTTCTCTCAGTTATGAGCTACAACTGAGTGTGAGTGAATGTGTGATAAATAGAAAGGCTCACTCTCTATTTATACTAATTCCCGACTTGACAATAACTCACTAGGGCCGACTTCTCTAGGAGAATCTAATAACCCTAGGGCCCCACAACTGCGGTGACTTTAACCCTTGATCAATAGGAGGGTTACCCACAATGACTTTACATGACTTGTTTAGATTATTGAATCTCCCGATAGGAACATCGAGACATGACATGACTCAAATACATTACAGACACTTCCCGGAATAAACATCGAGGTACAATACATAAGATATACAAGTGAATACATTCCGAAGCTACAAATACATCAACAAAGTGGAAATAAATCATTGTTGAGTGGATGTAAGAGGAGGGTTAGACCATCTTCCATACTCCTTCAGATTTATAGAAGGGACTCAAAACGAGCAGCTCCCTTTATGTTTAATCCTGGGTGCATTAGATTGGTAAATAATGAATGGTTGAGGTATGACCCTTCTTTAAGGCATACTGCAAGCTTCCAATTTGCAGAATCTTTGAATAAGGTGAAAAATGCAGTAGCAACATGGGCAGCACAAAAACACAAAGACCTGGATAAAGGACTGAAAGTGGAACAAAAGTTGTCTTCTTTTATGAGTTGAATGCCACTGGTGTTTTCTCTGAGGTTGAGAGAGAGAGGGTGAAAAAATCTTAATAAACCCATGATTAGAAAAAATATTAGTGTTAGGGAAGGTTAAGGCACCGAAAAAATCTAAAAGGCTAGCCTTGATGAATAAAGAACTAGCATGGAATAATTTAGGGAAACAAGCTTAACTGGGGGCTGGAATATGTATTCTTTGTAGGGAAGGCTAGGAATACATAACTTATTCGCTGATAAAATGTCCTTATGTAAAGCAGATGTTGGCAAAAGTTAATCAATGCATAGGTTTTAAGAGTGGTTGGGAGGGAGTTTCTTGGGAGAGTTTTTTTGAAAAATGGTTGGAAAAGGACCTCAAAATTGTCAATTGGGTCTAGCTCAAGCGTTTTTAGGATGGAGTATTATCCTCCCAACCTAGGTTCTATTCCCATAAGTGGCATGTTGACCTCATAAATGAATATACTATTGTAAGGACTTCAAGCCCTGTTTGTTGACCTGGCCTTGTGCCTTGAAAAATATAAGGTTTGTTAGGATTTATAATCCTCCCTTAACCAAACTGTCTATTAGATTATTTTAGCCTAACTTAGGAGTTTTATTTAATTATTGGGTCCACTAGTACCATTGGGTCCACTTGGCCTAATAGGGCCACATGTACCAGTTAATAGAGTGTGGGGAACACCGATAGAGGCTAACTGCCACTGACTGCACTTGCATGCATCAGTTTAGGCGCCTCCTAGGCCAATCCCTACATTTTAGGAGCCATTGGGAGTCCCGGCACCAACCTCCTTCAGTTGCTAGGAGTTGGTTACTAGTTAAGCTTAGTTATTCCTCAGTTACATTCAGTTAGTTCACTTTCAGTTCAGTTAGCGCAAGTTATGCATGGTTTCATGTGGTGAGGCACCTTTTCTCACCTACCACTTGCAGTTATATTAATTAGACTGATTATAACTGATTGCTTGACTGGATTAGACATCGGGAGTTAACTACTTGGGCTCCGATAGTAATTTAGACATCTTTAGTTAACCATGCAGTCAGATACAGTCACATCCAGTTGGTAGATTCGAATTCATCCCTAATGATTCTAATTCTTTCCTATGTAACACTATTGTAACATCAGATTATGTAATGAAGATAATACTGTAATTCTCTGAGCAATACTTGTATGTTTCCTATGAGATTTGATTTGTTCAGTTTGTAAAACTCATTCCTATTCACTGCATCAATAATTTCGAACTCGTTGCTTGATGATCTAAATGGCACAACAATTCTAAGATGGTATCAGAGCCATCTCAAGCAAGCTTCAAGTCTGTCTACTCTCCATAAAACACCAGAAGCAGCTAGGTTTCCACAGAAGTCCCGCAAAGAGTGCCTTGCTTCCTCTAAATTTATTCAGAGTGGTAGTGCGGGCGTGACGAACCCTGAGAAAGTGTTCATGTCGAGAGGGAAGGCTTGATTCTAACATACTTCGAATGATTTTATTTTTGCAGTGAAATTTCTACAAGTGCTACGTAGCTTGTGTGAAGATATTGTCTTTTCCAGCAGGAGAATTATGGATTCTCAACCCTCCACACCTCGGATCCTAACACCCTTCAATTATGTTGATTGGAGGGCAGATATGCCGCTGTCCTTGCGCAACAAGGGCTACTTCAGGATAATACTTGGAAGGGAGGTCGAGCCCCATCATCCAGCTAAGAACAACAAGTTTCTGAACTGCTTAGATGAAGCTTTCGGTTATCTATGTACTCACATATCTAGAGATCTCCTCTTTCACCTTGAAGGTTTGAGGACTCCCAGGGAAGCTTGGGAGAAGCTTGAAGTCTTGTTTGGCAAGCAAGATGAGCTTCGGGGACACATTCTGGAGAAAGAGTTGATAGCCTTGCATCCCCGCAGTTTCAAGACCATCCAGCAATTCTTTATTAGATTCAAGTTTCTTGCACTCCAATGCAGACTGTGCGTAATAGAAAGAAAGGATGAGCAGCATGTGCTCTCCATACTCAGCAAACTAGGCTCCGAGTATTATGTATTTGTCCCAATCTTCCATTCTGGAAGGGCTTCCATTCCCAATTGGAAGATGCCCTCACTTGATTCCTTTGTTGAGTCATTAATACAGGAGCAATAGAAGTTGATCCAAATGGGAGTCATCAAGACTTCCAATGATCAAGCCCTCCTAGTGACAGACTCTACCAAAGCGCAAGCTAAAGGGAAATCTAAGGGGAAGGAGCCTAAAGCAGCTGATTCGAAGCCTAAAGAGAATCAGAAGACTTCTGAAGGAACTCCGGGCTCTAAGAAGAAGAAAAGGTTTGAAAAGAAAAAGTGTCCCTATTGTATGAGGGGTTTTCATCCAGTAGACTCGTGCATGAAGAAGACCCTCGACCAGTTGAAAGCTCTATGTGTACAGAACAATATTGCCCTTCCACAAGGTGCAGAGATGTCTGATGATAAAGAGCAGACTGAAGAACATGAGAGATGCCATGCCTTGCATGCAGGCCTCACTCTGTCGAAGGCTTATTTGATAGATTTTGGAGCATCCAACCACATGGTTGCCTCCAGGGAATCCTTCATCACTTTCCCTCTATCAAGAGGACCTAACAGTCATATGGGAGATGACTCTAAAATCCCAGCTATTGAGAGAGGTGCAGATAAAATCCAGCATGATGAGTTCATGCCCTCTACTACCGCACGGCGCAAAGCAAATTGTTGAAGATGAAGAAGAAGCAAAATTTTCCTCACGATCAATTCGAAATGAAGAAAGTCTCCTTGGAGTGACTCCTTCTCCTGCTACTCCGGAAGTGTATGAGATCTCTGATATCTCATCTCCTCACATGGTTGAAACTTGATCCAGAAGAAAACATTCAAATCTATGTTTTTGAAGAAAAACTCTCCTTCCATTCTTTGCAAAAATTCTCCAGTGATTCTTCTATTTAAATTATGTGCATAGTTTACCGTGATTGTTTCAGAAAACGAAGTGGAATTTGATTTCTCTATCTCTAATTATGTTGTTGGTGTGCAGATAAGTAATACTGTGGATATTTTGGAAATAATATCAAATTGTATGAGTGATCCATTCACTCTGTTTGATCTAGAGCTTCCAGTAAATTCCTACATGATTGCATGCACCAATTTTCAGAATTTTGAAGAAGGAGAAAATTGTGCATCTACCATCTCGGTGGAGCACACTCTTGGATATGATATGAACCTATTTGAATCTGATATGACCTTATTTGGATCTGATCTAACATTATTTGGTTCAGGTTTTAAGTTTCAAGAGCTTTCAGTGATGCTTGAAGCTGCTCTCATCAATTTTGGTGTGAAAAATCAGGTACCGCAAGTCTCCTTCAAAATTGTTGCTGGGAATTTGATATCATTCATCACTCTTGGATCTGATATGAACCTATTTGGATCTGATCTGATATTATTTGGTTCAGTTTTTAAATTTCAAGAGCTTTTAGTAATGCTTGTAGTTACTCTCATCAATTTTGGTGTGACAAATCAAGTATCGCAAGTCTCCTTCAAACTTGTTGTTGGGGATTTGATGTTAGTTTCCTCTTATGAGTTTGTTGATATTATATTTTGTGGATCATTGATTATTTCTAAAGCTATATCAAATTATGGAGCTCAAGCATTCGCTCTCCACAGTCCCAAGGCTTCTCTACCTATCTATTTGATCACATGCTCATCTCCTCACAGAACTAGTAAAGATGGAGACATTCTGCATTCGCTTGGACACTTGGGGGTGATTTTACTTCACATGGTTTGATGTTCAAGGATGCAATATATCAGTTGTTTAGTTGTTCCTCACATGGTTCGAATTCTCAAGCACCTTTGCTCTCTCATCAGTTGATTTCAGTTGCTCTACATGGGTTCAATTTTCATCTAACAGCTGTCTATATTCCTGATTCAGTTGAGCACATTCTTCTTCTTCCAAAGAGGAAGATCCCTCTAGACATAATCATTTTGTTTGGATTCAGAGGTTCACATGCACAGCTTCAGGATGTTGTTGCACAGAAGAACCGAAATACTGCATACTACCGCAAATTGCAGCAAAGATTTTGCAAGTTTTTAAACTTATATTTCCTGATTCCTGCTTATCTTGAGAGGGGGGTTCCCATGAGGTTTTTCCCTATTTCCTCGGTTTATTAAGCAACATTTTGTATATGGATGACTTTTGACCTTGTTGCCAAAGCCCACAATTGTCCAAGTTAGGATTCAGGGGGGGTGTTAGCATTTATAATCCTCCCTTGACCAAACTGTCTATTAGATTATTTTAGCCTAACTTAGGAGTTTTATTTAATTATTAGCTATGTAGCGTGGGAACCGCTCCCGGGCATTAGAAATGGCGTATCCGGGGTTCCCGCATACCCGGGAGCTTTGGAGCTGGTACGAAACGCTCCAAAATTGTTGGGAACTCCCTCGGATACTTGGGTACTTTTTGGGTACTTCGCAAACCTCAAACCGAAGCTCCCGATACAAGTTTCCTAGGGTACTTGTCGTAGGGAGCTTCCACAAGCTCCCTACGACAAGTACCCATGTTGTGGAGCTTCCTCACGTTCCCAACCTGGCGGGAAAATAAAAAATTAACTACACGAAAGATGGATTGGCGCCAAAATAAAGGACGCGTGGAAACAACAACAAGGGGAATACATGCAATGAATTCTTTATAAGCATCCTTCAGCTTCTAAAAAATCACAACACGCTGCACAGAGTTGCCTTGCATTCGCCATTTTCTTTCAACAAAGTTTTTTTTATGGTTCTGACTCCTGAGTCTCTCCCATAATCCCATTCAGGATTCGACTCGTTCTGATTTTCCATCCCATTTTGTTTTCCATCCAGCGATCCTAGTGAACATTCGCTTCGTTTTAACTTTTCAAGCTTGGTGGACGTCATTTGGTCTAGCGATCCAGACTTCATTCCAGTTCCTTCCCGAATACTGTTGTTGCTATTGCAGTTGCGATTATTCCGGTTCCTATTCCTTCACGATACTGCTGTTGTTGTTGTTTCGTTTCCTTCACGATCCTGCTATTGCTGTTGTTCCGGTTCCTTCACGATATTGTTGTACTTGTTGTTGTTCCGGTTACTGATTCTGATATCCAAACTCCAGCGATTTAAAGAATGGACAGGTATATGGTTCATGGGTTTTTAATTTTTAATTTTTTTAACTTTAACTTTAATTTTTTTAATTTTAAAATTATTAATTTTTTTATGGTTCATATATGCCGCTATGCCATATACAATATGGTTTTGATTCGAATCATTTAAAAATTTTGGTATTTGCATTTCATTATTTTAATATTTCTGTTTCATCATTCTTTGTTTTAACTTTTATTAATATAGGATTTCAGATTTTAAATTTTAAATTTTAAATTTTTTTACATTGTAACTTTTAATATTTTAATATTTTATTATTCTCTGTTTTTATGATGGATTTATAAATGGCGTTTTCTCTTTCTGGCATGTGCAATGGCATCCCTCTGTCTAGACTTGGTCTTCTTTGGCTTATTGTCAAATTTATTAGACCCAACCCGATGTCCTGTTATTGCTTGTCTAGACTTAGTCCTCTTTGGCTTAAAAAAAATGCGTGGAGAAGCAGCATTCACAGATATTAGTCTTGACTCTTTACTATTTAGTATTTAGATTTTAGTATTTACTAATTTAGATAATAATAAAAATAAAAATAAAATAAAAAAAATTTTAACTTTTTAAGTTTTACAATTTAGTAGTTAACTATTTTAAAATTTATATTTAAGTTAAAACTTAAAACTTAAAAATTAACAATGTTTTAACTTTTTTATACACTGCCTGTAATATTTAATAGCATATAAATCTTAAGACTGTTGGTAGATAAAGTATTGGCAATTGCATAAGTGACTACACAGTGGCCTAATTCTCTTCCAATTATTATGATGTGAATGATGCTTTTTATGTAACAGACTTACGATTTCACATAAATAAAATGTAATGAAATACTAAACAATTATCTGAATGTTTGTATTACTGACACAGTTTATGAAATGGTAGATAGGCTATAGCCAATCCTTTTCATTTGTGTTCACTGTTTATTATGTCTTAAGTTCGTTTATTATGTCTTAAGTTCTGTAATGTTTAGAGATGCCCTTCCTGTAGATGAAAAAGTTTAAATTTTAAAACTTAACTTTTGATTGTATTTTTAATGTTCAGTTCAATTATACACACCATGGACAGTGACTGGGAAAGCCAACGTGGAGACAACAACATGATGAGACCCCCACAAGAGAATAGCATGAGGCCCCCACAACCTCAAGAGCAGGAGGAATCCACTCAAACTCAAGGTAGCAAAAATTCCAAGAAACCATTAATGAAGTTTGTGAAGAAGATAACTCAAAACAAGAGAAAAAATAGTGGGGGTTGCGAGGAATGGGAATGTATTTTGTGTGGACATGTATTGAAGGGTAGCTACACTAGAGTATGGCATCATCTCTTAGCCATACCTGGGATAGGAGTGAAGGCATGCACATGCAGCCTTGATCAAAGGATGGAGATGACCAAGCTTCACATGAAAGGCAAGGGAAACAACAGTTGTAACATTGATAGTAGCTCTTCATCCCCTAGTAAGAGAGCTAAGCATCAAGATAAATCCCCATCTAACCATGATTCTTCAATCAATGAGGAAATTGAGTCTCTAGGGGGGGTTCTAGTGCTAAGGGAAAGAGTGATGTAAATGAATCCATTCTGAAAATGTACAATGTGGTAAACAAGGATGAGGCAGATGATGCTATATCAGATTTTTTATGGCAAATGGAATTCCATTTAATGCTACCCGTTCACCACAATTAAAAATAATGGTGAAAAAAATCCATACTGCAGGATCAGGATATGCACCCCCAGGTTATAATAAAATGAGGGGTTCATTGTTAGATAGGGGGGTGACAAGAATGCAAATGTTAACAGAGGACCTCAAGCAATCTTGGGTTCATTCAAGTTGTTCAATTGTCATGGATGGTTGGACAGATATTCAGTCAAGGCCTTTGTTGAATGTTATTGTCACATCACTAGAAGGGCCTTACTTTTTAAAAGCAATTGATTGCAGTGGAAGATACAAGGATGCTACATTCATGTTTGAAATGTTAAAGGATGCAATTGAAGAGGTTGGCCCTTCAAATGTGATACATGTGATCACAGATGCAGCCCCTGTTTGTAGAGCAGCCGGATTGATAGTCCAAAGTCGATATAGGCATATCTTTTGGACTTCTTGTTGTGTGCATGCTCTTAACAATGTCCTAAAAGATGTTGGAAAAATACAGTGGATTGCAAAAATCATATTAGATGCAAGAGATGCACAAATGTTCATTTGCAACCACCATGCTTCCTTGGCAATTTATAGGATGCATGCAGAGAAGAAATTTTTAAAACCTGCAGAAACAAGATATGCTACATATTTTATTTTGCTTGAGCGTATGGCTGAGATGTATGTACCTTTACAAGCCACAGTTGTCTGTCAAGAGTGGAATGCATGGACTGAGTCTAAATCACCTCAAGCAAAGAAAATAAAAGAAATGCTTCTTAATGAAGATTGGTGGGCAGAATGTAGATATATTGTATCTTTCACATCTCCAATTGTAGAGTTGATCAGGTATGCAGATTCAGATTCCCCTAGCCTTGGGGAAATATATGAATGTATTGATACCATGGTGGACAAGGTAAAGTACATTATTCGTGAAAGAAACCCCTCTTTGGATTTTTTCAATGAAATCCACAAGTTGATAGAGAAAAGATGGAACAAACTCAATACCTCTCTTCACATGGCTGCATATGCCCTTAATCCAAAGTGGTATATGGAAAGGCCAAATAGAGTTCTTTCTATTGATGATGAAGAGGTAAAGCAAGGATTTCTTGATGCCATAAGTAAGAAGTATTCACCAAATGAAGCAAGTGTGATACGTGAGCAGTTTATTGATTTTGGTAGCTTAAGCTCCCCTACATTTACTCAAGAGGCAAAGAGGGACATCAAGAAATATGCTCAGAAGAAACCCCTTGGATGGTGGAGAATGTATGGGGGCCAAGTCCCAGAGCTTCAAAAGCTTGCCTCACGTTTGTTATCTCAAGTTGCTAGTTCCTCGGCTGCAGAAAGGAATTGGTCCACTTATAGTTTCATCCACTCTGTTAAGAGGAACAGGCTTACCTCTAAGAGAGCAGAGAAACTTGTTTATGTGTACTTTTCTTTGGCTTTGTTCAAGGAAACAACCTGAATATTTAGAAGGGCCTGCAACACGGTGGGATGTGAATGCTGAGGATGCTGCCCAAATTGATCATGATGATGACAATCCTTTACCAAATGAAGGGTTGGTTGGCATACCCTTAAATGCCATTGATGTATGCAATGATGATGATGATGATGAAGGACCAATACCTAGTGAGGCTTAGGCTTATATGGACATCCTTGAAGCTGAAGATCGTACTTTATGATCATCTTAGCTTCATACTTTTATTGATATATCATATATTTTGGCCACTTAGCATTTTGGAATGTGTAATACTTTGGGCATTTTGCCAATATCAATATCAATATGATTTGTGTGGTTTTTTTGTTTTTAACATTGTCACTTGAAAAGTTGAATCATTTAAGAAATAAATCTGTCACACATAATTATAATTTTAATGGACAATGAACATTATTTGTTTTTTTTACATTATAATTAACATTTAAAAGAGGCAAAAACTTAAAAACTAAAGTTATAATTTAATAAATTTATGTTTTTTAATATATATTAAAATTTAATATATTATATTATTGCCGCTCCCAACCTGACGTATCCAGTAAATTTGGGCGAAGCTTCTAGACGTATCGGATACTCGTGTCCGTGTACCCGACGTTCCCGCGTATCGAAAACTTGTGCAACATAGATTATTGGGTCCACTAGTACCATTGGGTCCACTTGACCTAATGGGGCCACATGTACCAGTTACTAGAGTGTGGGGAACACCGATAGAGTCTAACTGCCACTGACTACACTTGCATGCATCAGTTTAGGCGCCTCCTAGGCCAATCCCTACATTTTAGGAACCACTGGGAGTCCCGTCACCAACCTCCTTCAGTTGCTAGGAGTTGGTTACTAGTTAAGCTTAGTTATTCCTCAATTACATTCAGTTAGTTCACTTTCAGTTCAGTTAGCGCTAGTAACGCATGGCTGCATGTGGGGAGGTGCCTTTTCTCACCTACCACTTGTAGTTATACTAGTTAGACCGATTATAACTGATTGCTTGACTGAATTAGACATCGGGAGTTAACTACTTGGACTCCGATAGTGATTTAGACATCTTTAGTTAGCCATGCAGCCAAATACAGTCACATCCAATTGGCAGATTCAAATTCATCCCTAGTGATTCGAATTCTTTCCTATGTAACACTATTGTAACACCGGATTATGTAATGAAGATGATACTGTAATTCTCTAAGCAATACTTGTCTGTTTCCTGTGAGATTTGATTTGTTCAGTTTGTATAATTCATTCCTATTCACTGCATCAATAATTTCGGACTCATTGCTTGATGATCTAAATGGCACAGCAATTCTAACAAGGTTTACCCAAGGTACCATCCTCAAAATGAAGAGAGGTACCCAGGGGTTTTCCGTGGGCATTGGAAAGACAAATTAACAAAACAGAAAAAAATACCTCAAGAAATGGAGGACAGTGCCCTACCTGAACTGCTGGGGGGTATGGATAGCTCAAAATCAAATGCTTGTTGAAGAGAAGGGGATTCCATCTTTTCAGTTGGCATCCCAAGTTCGAGCATTAGCCTTGGCATATAAGATGCCTGTGACTCAGAAGCTACAAAGAAAGACGACAGAACTGAGAATCAACAAGGAACAAGCCTGGAGGGTTTTTATGGCTCTAGTCAAAGTCCTCAGGGCAACAGCAGCGTGTGATGTGTTTTACTTCCTTCCGAATCTCACTCAATAAAGCTGAAGGCAGCTTTGGGGATGGGATCCAATAACTTTACAGAATTAATGGCTTTGTGCCTGCTTCTTAACATTACAGAGACTCTTTTGTAGTGATTAATTCGATGAAAAGGTGCAGGTCAGTTGCTGAATATCCTTCTCAAAAACCTGAGTG
The DNA here is from genome assembly GCA_001517045.1 of Pseudotsuga menziesii. NCBI lineage: Eukaryota > Viridiplantae > Streptophyta > Pinopsida > Pinales > Pinaceae > Pseudotsuga > Pseudotsuga menziesii. The sequence goes on from LPNX010506155.1 coordinate 239,037, forward strand.
ATCAAGTTCCCATAGCAAGATTTATTTCAATCATGTATACAGAGAACAGAAATCCAAGGCAGGTTATCCAAAGAGGGTCACCAGATGGTGGAAGGAAGGGTGAATCTTGAAGTCATTAGAGAAGGGTATTCATATGTATATGAATGCAATTACTCCTGAAGCTGTCCAAGGGAAATCATGCTGTGGTTCTGTTTTGTTTTCTTCATGATCCTAATGGCTTAAGATATCTTGCTGTTTTTCCTTTTGTTTCTGAGACTGTTAAGAGTTGTTAATTGCATTTTCAAAAGATCGTATAAGAGGGAGTTTTCAACTGTTTTGATCTTTACCCCTTACCCCTCTATAGGAAATAGTGGCATATTTTTGTATAGATCAGATATCATCTTTTTTGTGCTGATAGCTGGTTTTTCTTAAAGCTTCTGAAGAGGTGAGGGAAAAAGGAGATTTGTTATCCTTCTTACCTGTTGCTTTGTAAGTGCTGTAGCACATTATGAATGTAATTTACATTCTACTTGAGTAGAAATGATTTCTTCCTTGGAAAAAAGCAACAGTAATGATACTCTGTTATAAATTTGTTCAGTTAGTAATTTTCCACTACCCACAGTTATGGAACTGTAACTCATTGGAGTACCACTTCATTGTGTATTACATAGATGGATCGTAACTGTACAAATTCTGTTTGTCATACTGAAACAAGTTACAAATGAGCACATATTAAAAATTGTAGAAAATTTGGAACACTCAAGTAAGAAGAATATAACAGAGATTTGGTGAGTTACGAGAAACAAAAGAACATTAACAAGGATACAGGAAAAGAATTGGCCAGGAAGAAACGGAGATCCAATATTCCGTATGCTGGGTTTATAAGAAAATTACTAATGAACTGGTACACATCTCAAACGAAGTAAATGAACTAAATCCAACAAATGAAATGGAAGAAAAAAGATTCAATTAAGTAACAACCCTAATTTTTAGATCTGTTGTTTTTATCTGCAAAAGATGGCCATGTCTCTTAATTTATTTCATCAAAAATACATGTAACTATCACATAGGTGTCCTAAATTGTAACTAATAACTTAAGGGTTTGCACAGATGGCAATGCTTCCTTTCCCTTTTATTTAACAAAACTGTACACAATCTCTAGAACTTTGGCATAGCATAGGTGAAAAACCTGATAAAGACTGTCGACAGATACAAGCCACAGTGTAAGTCTAGAGCAATTTGAATTTTCATCAATTACAAGCAACTGTATTTCATATTAAATCCTTATTGCAAACCCCTCGATTGTCTGATTGATAATGCTTTTTATCCAAAACTAATGTTGACATTTGAAAACATATTCAGCTATTTGATAATGACTTTGTACAGGTTTCCTAGATTGTAATTAATAACATAAGGTTTGCACAGACGGCAATGCCTCCTTTCCCTTTGTTTGACAAAAATGTACACAATCTCTAGAACTTTATCATAGCATCATAGCAGAGGTGACCAACCTGATGAAGACTGTCAACAGATACAAGCTGTAGTGTAAGTCTAGAGCAATTTGAATTTTCATCAATTACATGCAAGTGATTATATTTCATATTAAATCCCTATTGCCCATCCCTCGATTGTCTGGTTGATAGTACTTTTTATCCAAAACTAATGTTGGCATTTTAAAACATATTCAGCTAATTGATGATGACTTTGTCCAGGTTCCCCTTCCTATCCCAGGTTCAAATTTCAAAGGCACCAGTTCCTTCCTCTTCTTTAAAAGGGCATCTTAGACCACATGCTCTGTGCCAAACAAATTAAAATGGGGACCCAATGATCTTTGTCAGCAGATCCTCAAATGATTCCACTTTTATCATGTAACTCATTCTCTCTTCACTGAAAAAGAACTGGCACCTTCAGCTCAACTAAGAAAGGGATCTAAATGGACATATAAGAGAAACATTCATGCATCCAAGTGTTCAGAATAGCTTGAAAATAGGAAAGGTAATTGAAAGAAAAAAATCACTGCAATAGCTACATACCTGCTGGTATGAAGGTGAAATCTGAAATTCGTTTCTCAATAGCTCTTATAGTTTTATCTTGTCCTCGGCTTAAAAACATTCCAGAGCTTGTACGAACTCTGCAGCATAGGAAAACGGGATGAATGAGCCAAACCAACAACATGGTCAAAAAGCTATCAGAATGAGCTAACCAACAATGCAACGGGGAACAAACCTGCTATCTTTGCTTTTCCCAGTTGCGCTATCCACAACAGTTGACTTCGCCATGTGTGGTTTTGCAAGATTAATTAAATATTCACACTCCTCCTTACTCTGTGAAGTAACCAAAAATTAATTGCATATCATGAGACTATTTTTCAATGTTTTCTGATACCTATTGCACTCCAGTTATACACAATAGCTATAGCATGTTAATTTGTAAACATAAATAGTCTGTCAAAACAGGGCATCACCAAGTAAAAGATCCAGGATCAAACCCCAGTAGGCATAGAACCTAGAACACTGTGTGTGTCGGCCAGAAAAAGACAGCTTCCCAGGTTGAACTTGGCCCAGTTGGGGTTCATAGCTCCCAAGGGATCAAAAAAAGTGTTTACCTTTTACCAAAATAAAAATTGTAGACATAAATAGTTCTGCTTAGATCATAGTAGCAGGATTTGGCCAATGCAGGTAGACATAAATAGTTCTGCTTAGATCATAGTAGCAGGATTTGGCCAATGCAGGCCCTCCCATAAAGAAATTCAGCCAAATTCCTCCAAATTCAGAATCAAAACATACGGAAACCCCAAGGTTTATTTTTTAGAGTTCCTTAACTTGAGCCATAATATTCCTTAAGTTCATTAGCTATATATATCACAGGGGTATTAGTTTGGAGAAGATGCACTTATATATTTGTGGAGAATTTCTAAAATTTGGAAGAATTTGCATTTTTTTTGGTAATAGTGAGATATATACTTCCGTGTTTTTTTCGAATTGGATTTCCAGTAAGATTTTTCTCCAAAATGTACCAAATCCGAATCCATATACTGTAACCATGGCTTGGATATCATATTGGAGCTTCTATCTGAAATTCATCTGGCCTGGTTTGTCAAATTTATCATCTGTTAATATATTTGGGAGTTCTAGCAGTGTGCAGGAAGCAAAACGGCAGATGGAAAGAGCAAAAATTTACCAAATATGCTGCAAGAATATCCTTGAGTCAATCCAATGGAGAAAAAACAGAGCCGAAGTGAATTTCTGTTACCTCAAAATAAGACAGCCCAATGCCAGATGACTTGATAATGATATCAAGGACCACATTATGAGTCGAAAATGAACTTTAAGGAGTTGAAATTGTGGACCAAGTTATAAACATAAACACACAAGTCTCGGCATGACATAGGGGTGCAGAATTATTAGACCACTGGCCTGATCGATCATACTCATTTCCATTTGTGAGCTAAAGGAAGCACAAAATGAATGTACAGATAAAAACTGATCTGTTAATTTAAAGACATAACTACATTTACAAAGTACTCGTAAGAATTGAGGACATACCAGAAAGTTATGGTACAAGATGGCACGGGGCTCCCATGAAAGAACCTCAGCCCATTGCTTTGGCTCATCCATTCCATGACTGCAACTCAACAAGAAATTAACGATATTCAGAATGCAAGTTTTCGCAGCTTGACATATTGTGAGAGTTTGTATTGGCAAAACCTCATCAGATATATTTATTCCCGCAAAAGTTATTTTGGATCCTGCACAGTTTTACTCCAGTAATCTAAATCGCACTAAACAAAACAAAATTATTTTATCGAAAATACAAAAAAATCGAGCTATCTAGATCTGATAATAAACAAAGTATAGTCTAAACAGGTGATGATTTCGCCTGTTTCGACAGCGTTTACTGGCGGGTTTTGACGAAATCCAGGGTGCCCTAGAGTATTATAGGCTGTTGAATGAAACGATTTACATAACACAAATTCCAAATTTAATTTTTTAAAAAGAATCACCAAATTCCAATCAAAATTTCCCCGGAAAGGGGAAATCGTGGGGACGTTTATACTCCTTTAAAAACCCTTCACATAACAAAATGAGAGACCCAAAAAAATATAAAGTAAAGAAAGAAATACAGGAAAAAGAGAGAAAATAAAACAGAGCGGGCACATGGATCTGGAATGAGAAGAATTGAGAATTAAAGAATTTATCTCAAAATGAAAATTTACAGATCTTAGTATATGTACCTGTCTGTCTCTTGAAGTCTCGTCCCCTCCAACTTAGAATATACACCTCCATTGTTGATCTGGTCCGGAGCTCTGCTGTTGACCGGCAGAGAAACAATCCCAAGCGCCAGCAGCATTAACAGGACTATTGACAGCATTAGAAGCATAGTGAGCACCAGGGTAAATGTCGATCGGCCAGAGATCGATTTCGATGGCCGCCCACCTTTAGCCATTTTTTAATTCCAATCAAACTCTGCTTTAACACTTTTAACACCTGGGCAACTCCAATTATGTCGTAATTATCACTCTATCTGGATGTATAAAATCCCTTTTATACGAGAGCTGTGTTTGCTAAATCTGGCTTTGATTTAATTGTGGGCAGCCATTAAATTTTCAAAAACCCCGCGAGAGGAGAGGGGCAGAAGGGTTTGCAGACAGGAAAATGATAATGAATGAGTATTTTGAATGCCCTTGATTGAATTGGATCGAAATGAGAAGTGAGAAGTACGTGGCTGGCTGTATAAGGTGGTTGGTGTGTTTTTTCTTCCCAAAGACCGAGCATGAAATGTGTTGCTTCGGGATTCTTTCCTACTCCTTGTAAATGTTACAAAGGAGTTGAATAACTCTGAGCACTCTTGAAATTTATATTTTCTTGGTGCCGATAGGCTCCTCAGATCCTTGTAATTTCATCTCAGACTTGTTTAGTGTTATTTCATTTGGGGTTGCCAAAGTCTTTGAACCATTACATGTGCATGTGGATGGTTGGATATTTGACTCTTTCCCAATTCTTGACTAAATAAGTTCCTTTGCTGGGTCCATGGTCTGTGTACTGTGCCAGAGATGAGTAAATTATATTATTTAGTAATGTTTGGTGTTTAAAATGCTTAATATAGGTGTTTCGTAAAAAATTATGATTTTTTTATAAATTATGAATATATTTTTTTTATGAAGGAGTATTGACAAAACTTTAACATTATTTAATTCAAAATATTATACAATAGGTTTAATTATTCAATTCAAAAGATTATACAATATGTCCAATTATAATATAATATTTTTTTAATGTTTTAATATATTTAAATTTAATAATATGTTCAATTATTTAATTCAAAAGATTATACAATATGTTCAGTTTCAATACATTTTCCTACGTTTAAATATATTTTGTTTCAATTGTAATACATTTTCCTATGGTTTAATATATTTTGGATTTATAAGTAATACATTTTCCTATGGTTTAATATAATTTGGATTTATAAGTAATATATTTTCCTATGTTTAAATATATTTAAGTTCAATTGTAATACAATTTTATATGGTTAATATATTTGGGTTTTCAGGGGTGGCAGGTGCGGGAGGGATTCTTTTAGATCCTGAAGGAAAAACTGAACAAACCTTTGCCTGGGGAATTGGATGCAGGACTAATAATGAGGCGGAATGGATAGCTCTTCTTCAGGGTTTGATGATTCTTGCCGACTCCAATCACTACAAGGTTGCAATATTTGGCGACTCTAGACATGTCATATATAAAATGCTCAATGGATACACCACTGGCTCGATAAAATGTCGTCGGTTGTATGACAAAACTGCCTCGCTCCTCTCTCCCCATTATGAATTCTATCATATACTCCGAGCAAATAATGTGATCGTTGACGAATTGGCAAATGTGGGGGCTTCCCTCCCACAAGGGCACTTACAACTCAATGGGGTTAATTCCCACCCCCTAAACCCATTCCATAATGAACTATGGCTTAATAGGTTCATTCACCATTGCATCGGTCATGATGCAAGGGGCATTTAAGAAGACACCAGCGCACATTTGGTTCATTCCACCACCTCCCATGCCATCGCCGCGTGTGCTCCCGCTCTCCTCGATCCTCGATAGTATTAACTCCAGTCCTTTCCTGCGTTATTGTTGTTGTAGCCCACACGCTCCAGGTCCTGTCATATTCCGCATTATGGCCTCCCTCGGTCTCCATTCTTGCTCTGCAGCTCCTTGGAATAGCGGTCTAATCCTTGCTTGCTCTGCTTTCTCGCCGGAGAGGACATTGTTGAATGTGATATCAGGCATCAACGAGGGACTTCTCCAAGAGATCCCGTGGGAGTCTCTGCCTTTTTGCAGGGTGTTTGTTAAAGAAAGGCTCGCTCTTGCTGCTTTCTTCTCCTGTCATTGCTCTCCTCACGCCGGCAGCCCTCTGTGGCGTTTGAACTCAGGTCTCGGGCTCAATTTTCCTGTAGGTGAGGTTCTCACAGTTGACAACAGTTTGATTCTCAGTTGCAATTATTTCGGGTGGAAGGAAGGCGCCATTGGCACTATTACTTGTAAAAGCAAGGCTGACCGTGATTCTCTTTTGCGAGAAGTCAGCATTCTCCGCTCGGCTCTTGGTGAGTTTTATGGTTCTCAGTTCCAAAATCTGGAAGGTGTTGTTTCTAGTTTTTCTCACTTAGCTATTGACTCTCGCTCCCCTAGGCAAGGCAATATGAACCCGGCAAATGAGAATGCAGGGATTGCAGATCTGAAGAAAAACCTCAGACGCCTGTATGAAATGATGGCAATAGGCATAATGGATAACAAAGCACTGGTTCAAGAGGTGAAGGATATGGGTGAGGTGGTTAGCTATACCTCCTACCAGATAAGCAATGACGATTCAAGGATTGATGATACAGAATCCAACCTTAGAGAAATGATGGGCAAAGTGGACAAAATCCAAGAAGACCTTCAGGGTTTGGTCAATATGAATCAAGCCAGTCAGGCCCGTGAAACCCTTGTTGCAGTTCAGCACATGGAGGAGGAGTCGGTGGAACAGCCAATGAAGACCAGGCTAATTTCTTAATGACTATCTTTGTTTATGTTTGTCTATTTGTTTCTCAAACAGCAATGTATTAGGGTATACACTACCACTGTCAATCGAATATATGTAAAAACTTTATGTGGAGTTTTTTGGTCTCCCCTATGGACCAATTTTGGTTTTTTCTTTATTGAACAGCAAGAACTCTCAGTCTTGGCTTATTTTGTAATGTATAGCTATGCACAGCCTGTTTAATGTCATCATCGTTTATTGTTTCTGTTAAAAAATATATATTTGGATTTTATTTGTAAGAATTTTTATTTATATGAATGAAGTTCAATTGTAATAATTTTTACAAGGTTAATATATTTGGGTTTTATTTGTAAGAATTTTTATTTATATGGATGAAGTTCAATTGTAATAATTTTTACAAGGTTAATATATATGGGTTTTATTTGTAAGAATTTTTATTTTATATGGATGATATGTTTATGAAAATTTGAGTAAAAGGTGGAATTGTTTTGATGTTAGTAGATTAGATTATTTATTAATGGTTGTAATACATTTTTATATGGTTAAGATATTTGGGTTTTATTTGTATGGTGATATGTCTATGAAAAATTGAGTAAAAGGTGGCGGGTGTTTTTTTAGGATTAAAGTATGTTAGGTTATTTATTAATGGTGTTTATATTGAGAAAAAATGTATATTATAAATATTATGTAAAATAATAATGTTATTTGATGAATTATGACTTTTTTTTTTATGATAAATTGATTTTTTGATGATTGATGGATTGTCTATTTGAAATATAGAGAATATTGTATCAAGATGATCGAGATGCTTTACAACTCAATATTGGGGAGATGTTGTCACATAACGTAACGTAATGTTACATTACCAAAAATAAAAAGTAATTAAAAAAGTTTATGTCAGCTCATAAAAAAAAAATGAAAAGTAATTAAAAAAAATTATATTGGCCTGTAATTTTTTTTTAAAGTACACCTCAAGAAATTGGATCCCTCTGGGTGATTGATAGATCTAGGTTTAATTAGGGAGCCAGGTGTGGGAGGGGTCATTTTTTACCCTGGTGGAGAGCAGGTAGCTTCCTATGCCTGGGGATTAGGTCGGAGGATGAATAATCAAGCTGAGTGGACAGCATTAATGCAAGGTATTGAACTTATGCAAGACCTTAGCATTTATGAATTTCAGGTCTTCGAGGATCCTTAAATTGTTATACAATTCGTGCAGAGCATCTTCGCTAGGAAGAGGAAGGAGGTAGGGAAAGTACAAAAGAGAATATTATCCTTCATCAAAGACATATCTAAAGTCCAATTCCACCATATCAAGCAGCATAACAACTCTTTAGTTAATAAACAAGCAAATCTTGGTGCTAAACTTAGCCAAGGGAACTATTGGTTAGTGAGTCCTCATTCCTATAGTGAAATGGGTGAATTGCTTTCAATTTTAAAATTTAAGGGTCCTTCTTTTGCTCTACGGGCTTTAATGGAGGCACTCACTTGGGCCTCAGTGCGAGGGGATAGGACATCCATTTTGTGGTGACATTTATGAAACATGGGACAGATGGTTTGAGATGGAGGCGGATGAGTGTGGTCTTAATTTTTCTTAGCCTGGATGTATTATCTTGTGTCTTTTCTATTTATATCTCTAACAAGTTTCCTCACGAGCTTATCCAGGATTTTGGGATGGAGAGTCGCCCATATGGATTGGGAGCAGTCGATATAAATGGTCCCCAGGATCTTGATGGTTGTATGCATGTTGTTAAGAATAGACAAAGGTCTGGGTTCATTGCTTGTGGGAATTCCCTATGTGCAAAGTGACATTTGAGCCATGGAAAAGCTCTTTGTTGATTCCCTGCTTGTTGAGGACAATAGGATGGAAGTAATTCATAATGGGGTTCAAGAATTGAAGATTGCAATGGTCAATTATAAGAAAATGCCCCGTTGTGTGTATGAGGTTTCGAAGGTTGTTCTGGAAGAGAACATAAGAATTTCTTTGGACATTGTGCATGGACACCCGTTTGGATGACACGAAGAGTGGTTATCATGTGCAAGTGGGAGAAGTCCAGGAAATTCATCCCAAGCTGCCGAAAAAGGGAAGGGTAATGGGAGGTAAGCTGGTGGAGATGCGTACCACCGTTGTTGAACGGAGGTAGGTTCATAAGGAACAGAGGATGCTTACAAATGAGAGAAATGAAGTTCGTTATGTCCATCTTAAAGATATTTTGGAAGAAATGCAAGTTGAAATCAGCTTGCTCGGAAGAGAAAATAGTGGCCCTTCTTGTGAATAGACTGAGGCTTCTCCTATGGACGAGGTTTCCACGATTCAGCCAGGTGAGGACATAAACCTGGTGCATGCATGATTCACTTCTTCTATGTGTTGTATCTTAATGTTTTTTTGTCTACTGCTATGCGGCCAATATATTAAGCTTTACTCTATTAGAGGGAATAGTTTGTTTTTTGGAAAGCTTTGTAATGCTTTGTTTAAATTTGAGCAGATCATAAACTTGGACCTTATGGTTTTGATGGTCAATCCTTATTATCTGGTTTCTTTTTTAGCCATGGGAGCATATGTACTCATTCCTTTTAATATAAAAATACCTCTTCTCGTTTCTATTAAAAAACAGATAAATATGGGTTTAAGATGGATCTATACTGGTTAAAATTTAATACAGTTTAATTCAAAAGATTTTGTAATATGTTTAATTGTAAAAATTATGTTCTAATTTTTTTTAATGGTATATTTTTATTTTTTATTTCATTATATGTTTTTTTTATTAAAATAATATTACACTAAGTAAAATTATGAAATTATAATAATAATAATAAAATTAACATTTTTCATCTTCTTTTATTTCCTCTGAAAAAGTTGTGCGACCCATTTATATTATAAATAAACCACCTTGTACATAGACCTTGTAGGTCTTACTAAAATGAAGAGTTTGAACATATAATCCATATACATGTGTAAATACAAAATTGTCTTGTATTACATTTTATCAGCCACAAAATGCCAATGATCCATAACTAGATCCATAAACTATATAGCATATCTATACTCATAAAATTGTCTAACAACAAAAATTGATTCACAAAATTCAAAACAACTCTATGACCACTTGCATTCATGTAATCTATAACTAGGATGTAGTCTAGGGTCAAACTCTATCTATCAAGGTGTCATTCTACATCTCCCATTGATGCCATGTACCACAATAACCTGTAGACCATTCTTTGACAGTTGGTCAGCCATTTGATTCCTTTCCCTGTAGATGTGTTTGAATTTTATAGCCTAAAAGAGATCTAATAACTTTATAAATTGGCTTGAGTGATATATTCCTCGAAGGTATCCTATGACTCAACCAATCAATAATTGTTTTGGAGTCTCCAAAAATTTGTAATTTATGCACCCCCTTCGTAATTGCTAGCCCTGGTGAAAGATTTGTTGCTAGAAGCTCTGCTCCATTGTTTATACAACCTCCCAAGCCTAAATAAGACTTTATCCAATGGGAATCATTTGTGTATAGAATTACACCTACCCCTCCCTAAGCATGGTTACCTTCCACCAATATCCTCCTTTCCTTCTGACTTGCTTCTACATGTGGAAAATTGCTTATAACAACAAGGCCTTTCGAGGCCTAAATAGAAGGAGTTATGAAAATATCCTTAAAAATGGCTTTATTTATAGCTAACCAAACTCCTCAGATAAAGATGAGAGGTAAATCCATATAATGTTTTTTTGATTGTTTGTTAGAAATGCTCGTCACTCAGGGCTAGTGCATTTCAACCATTGCCCAAGAAACTGCAACATAGGGGCATCTAAGCAGTCAAAATCACCCAGGGATCGTACCCGTCCTGGGCCACACCAGCCCTTAATATGGTTGGATTGTTTGGTGTCTCTTCCCAACTAAGTCACCCCTAAGGGTATTGAACTCAAGTCGCCTTGCAAACAACACCCACACCTTAACCAACTGAGCTAGCAGGAATTGACAAAGCCGTATAATCTTTAAAAACATCATTGTTAGTTCAATTCTCCAAAGACCATGTCCCTCCCAAAAACAATGTTTACTGAATACCTAAAATGCAAAGTCCCACCTCTTTCTAATATAAGAGCAATAGATAAATAAATGCTCAATATTCTCACCATATTCCTTATAGAGAAGGCATCTTCCAGGTCTATACCAATTTTTTTTAAGTACAATGTCCCACATAGGGACCTTTTAAAAAAGTGCCAACCATACAAAAATTATTGACGTAAGAGGTCATCTGTACTTCCATATAGCTAAGAACCACCATCAAAATTCTGGTAGTTTCTCTTCTTCTTTGATAACCTTGTAACCAATCATAGGGGAGTAGTGTCCACTTGTTACAATTCCTAGGCCAAATCAGATCATCTTCTTTGTCCACCATTCTTACATGGTTGTTTTAGAGTGCCTTTATATACATGTTCCAGTTACATATGTCCTACTCATTCACTTTCCCCGGGCCTTTAGCCCTTAGTCGTTATTGTCTCATGATTGTAGTATTGACAATATCCCCAATTTGTGTCAGATAGATAAATCCTTGATCCCTCAAAACTTCCATGATGGGAATAGGGAGCCTATGGACCCCCCACAACCCACCCATGGATCCTGTCCCAGTTTGATTTTTCTTCCATTCCCAACTCTCCATTCCAATCACTCCTCTATAACATCAAAAGCCCAAACAATAGATTTCCACATCATATATACATTTCCAAAGGAGTTATCCCTGCTTCTGAACCATTCTTCAATAGATAACAAAGAGATGTGTATTTTATGGACAATTGTTACCCATAGGCCTTCTCCCTTCAAAATTCTACAGGTTCCTTTAGCATCTAAAGCTTTGGAAAAACAATGAGGGTTCTTTAAAGCCTCACCCACCCACCCCAATCCTTTGGTCTTGCAATCTTATTCTATGCTACCTAATGAAAAGCGTTTTCTTATTGGTTTCCCTTCCATTTATAACTCAACTTTCTAATTTGGTCCAAGATAACCTGTAGGACCATAAGCCAAACAGACCCTATACATTGGGATGGCTTTCAGTATAGATTTCACCATAGTCAAACAACCTCCTTTGAATAGCCATTTGTTACACCATAAGAATAGTTTTTTCTCTATCTTACCTATAAGCCAAGCCGAGGCCCTGTTTTGGTATGCCTTTGGTTTTAAAATAAATCCTAAATATTTTAGTCCATCCTGTGGATCCACCTTAGAAAAATTAACTAAGAACATATCCAGTCAATTAAGTCATATTCCATATTTATAAAGGAAACTGTTGATTCCTTGTACTTCCATATAGCTGAGAACCACCATCGAAATTTAGGTAATTCCTCTTCTTCTTTGATAACCTTGTAACCAATCCTAGGGGAGTAGTGTCCACCTGCTGCAATTCCTAGGCCAAATCAGATCATCTTTTTGTCCACCATTCATACATGGTTGTTTTTGAGTGCCTTTATATACATGTTCCAGTTACCTATTCCCTACTCATTCACTTTCCCCGGGCCTTTAGCCCTTAGTCGTTCTTGTCTCATGATTGTAGTATTGACAATATCCCCATTTTGTGCCAGATATACAAATCCTTGATCCCTCAAAACTTCCATGATGGGAACAGGGAGCCTATGGACCCCTCCACAACCTACCCATGGATCCTATCCGAGTTTGAGTTTTCTTCCATTCCCAACTCTCCATTCCAATCACTCCCCTATAACATCAAAAGCCCAAATAATAGATTTCCACACCATATATACATTTCTAAAGGACTTATCCCTGCTTCTAAACCATTCTTCAATAGATAACAAAGAGATGTGTTTTTTATGGACAACTGTTACCCATAGACCTTCTCCCTTCAAAATTCGACATTCTCCTTTGGCAGCTAAAGCTTTGGCAAAACAATGAGGGTTCTTAAAACCCTCACCCACCCACCCCAGCCCATTGGTCTTGCAATCTTATTCCATGCTACCTAATGAAAAGCATTTTCTTATTGGTTCCCCTTCCATTTATAACTCAACTTTCTAATTTGGTCCAAGATACCTGTAGGAACATAAGCCAAACAAACCCTTAACATTGGGATGGCTTTCAATATAGATTTCACCATAGTCAAACAACCTCCTTTAAATAACCATTTGTTACACTATAAAAATAGTTTTTTTTTCTATCTTGCCTATAAGCTAAGCCAATACCCTTTTTTGATATGCCTTTGGTTTTAAAATAAATCCTAAATACTTTAGTCTATTATATAAATCCACCTTAAGGTGGAAACATATCCAATCAATTAAGTCATATTCCATATTCATAAAAAGAATTAAAAAGAATTATTGATTCCTTCACATTACAAATCATACATGAAGCCTCTACAAATAGATTCACAATGTCTTATAAATATTATGCTCCCTCCTAAGCCAATAAAAAATATCATGACATCATCTACCAATAACAAGTACTTAACACAAACAAAATAAAAACACCCCTAAAAGATCCATTATTCTTGCCTGAAGAATGATTCTGCTAAGTCCATCCACCACTAAAATGAATAAATAAAAAAGGAGCTAAAAGATCCATTATTCTTGGCGTGTGGAATGATTCACCTAAGTCCCTCCACCACTAAAACCCTCCACCACTAAAAATAAATAAATAAATAAAAAGGAGCCAAAGGGCATTTTCCATCTTATTTTTTGTGTTTATATAAACGATTCAATTCACGAGGACAAACATGTTTATGAAAATTTGAGTCAAGGGGGAAAATGGTAAATTTATTGTTTGGAATATATTTTATGATAAATTTAACAAGTAAATTATAAGATTGTTTATAATGATAAATTTCAAGGTGTTAAGGTTTGGATTGCTAGTAAAAGTATGATGATGATGTTATTTTTTCAATAACTGGTTAGGATTTTTATGGACAAACATGTTTATGAAAATTTGAGTTAAGGGGGACAAACATGTTTATGAAAATTTGAGTTAAGGGGAAATGGTAAATTTATTGTTTGGAATATATTTTATGATAAATTTAACAAGTAAATTATAAGATTGTTTATAATGATAAATTTCAAGGTGTTAAGGTTTGGATTGCTAGTAAAAGTATGATGATGATGTTATTTTTTCAATAATTGGTTAGGTTTTTTTATTGACTTGTTTGTTTTTATGATTGGTTATGATTGTGTTTGTTTTTGTAAGTGTGGTTGGGTTGTTGTGAGTTTGAGGGGAGCTTGATGGAATAAAATTTGTATTTTAATTTTTTAACTAATAAATTTGATTGGTAGGTTTATTGTGATAAAAAATGAATTAAATAATGATAATAAATATATTTTTGTTATTTTGACAGTTTGTTTAATATATTTTTGTTTTATGATTGGTTATGATTGTGTTTGTTCTTGCAAGTGTGGTTGGGTTGTTGTGAGTTTGAGGGGAGTTTGGTGGAATAAAATTTGTATTTTAATTTTTTAACTAATAAATTTGATTGGTAGGTTTATTGTGATAAAAAATGAATTAAATAATGATAATAAATATATTTTTGTTATTTTGATAGTTTGTTTAATAAATTTATTACAATAAAAAAATGTAAGAAAGAATTTTAATTTATTGTATTGAGATAAATTAAATGTTTTATTCAATTTCAAGGTGTAAATATAATACAATAGATATATGTTATGAAAATAAAATAAAATATTGATGATAATAATAACAACATTAAATTTATTGGTGATAGGTGTGGGGAATCATTATAGAACCCAAAGGAACTCAAATAAGTAGTTTTGCTTGGGAATTGAGTATGACAACGAATAATCAATTGGAGCCTATGCTTTTCTTCAAGGTGTGATGGAAACAAAGTAAAAAAAGCATTAAGAGTTTTCTAGTTTTTTAGACTCTTCTCTCATTATCTAACATATGAATAATCATTCCAATTCTATAGACACTATCCTTGCTAGACTTATAACAAGGACTCAAAAAGGAAGTCAAAGTCTAGATGAAATTGAGTTCTTTTATATCCTTCGTTCATTAAGCCATTCAACGAATTGGCTAGCTAACCAATCTTCAAGATTAATGGAGGGGAAGTTAAACAAAAATGGGCTTATCTGTAGAAACATTAACAAAAATTCCAGACTTTTATCAAACACTTAGTTTACCCAGATTTCAGACTTAAAACTTGTCATTAATAAAAACACCTCTCATGCATTTAAATCAATAACCCAACAAGCTGAAACACTGAAACTAAGTCTGTAGCAGTGGAAAATCACATAAAAACAGCAGACTAATAAACCCATAAAACAACAGAAATTTGGTCAATGTGAGCCTTGAAAAACCCCACCATGGGGAAAACCAGTCCAAGAGAAATTTTATTGCAGCATTTATCAGGCAAAAAATTAATTTACAACAACATTTATTTCAACATTAAATGATTGTACCAGATTCCTTGATTTTCGTGCCCACCTCGATTTTTGTGCCCAACTGACAATACAGACTGTATGAACTGTACAAAATTCTGTGCCCATAAATTTTCTTGAAATTTGTGCCATTGTTGTTCCATACGAAATAGTACAACTTAGCAGAAATAAATGCCTTGGGAAACATGCCCAACTCCTTGGGATTCATGCCCACTTGTGAAAAAATATTTCTCCTTGGGATTCGTGCCCGCTGGAGAAAAATTGCAGCTCCCTCTCTCTCTGCAAATAACTCAGCCAAATGCTCACTCTTGGAAATGTTTTCCTTCAACTTGTCTTGCACACTACCCTAGGCTCTCTCTTATAACTTGAGAGCGACTTTTCACCTTCCCCATTCCCTAAATCCAAAGGCTAAGATTAAATCTTGCATTTTCAAGATCAAGGGTTGAGAAACTCCCCCCCGAAAAGCACTTACATTTAATTTTAATAAAGTCACATTACTTTATGAAACAAGTGCACTTTATCTCATAAAGTCACTTTATAAAATTAAAACAATGGAACACTTTATAAAAAGTCTCATTTACATAAGAATCACTTTAAACTTTATAAAACAACATTACAAAGTAAAGTCAGCTAGCTAGTGCATGGTCACTTCCGCGTACAAGACAAAAACATGCGGAGTGCCTCTAGAGCTAAATCTCTAACACTCCCTCTTAGCAAGGGAGGTACTCACTGCCATCATCAATAGGTTTCGTCCTCAAATCCATCACACCATTCGTTGTATGAGCTCCCTCTGAACCTGGAATCGATGCTACCACCTGCACTGAACTTGAATCTAAAAATAACCTTCTGGAATCCACCCTGAACCCTGAGCTCATAGGAGAATCAATTCTCCACTCTTGAGCATTGGTTCACTCATGTTGGTTGAGCCTCCTGCCGGTACTCATAAGAGACTCCATCTCCTCCATCAGAACTTGAGACTGTACCCTCGACGCCACTGCAGCCCCAGGAGCCTCCTGCTCCTCGTCCGATTCATCAACCATGGGTTGTGCACTAAACTTGTATAGCTCACTGAACCAAACACCAATCAACTGTGGATCAATCAATCTTGCTCTCTCCGAGTATATATAAACATGACCCAGATCATCTCTATTTGGAAAAAATTTCACATGTCCCCTCCAAAACAATTTTGAATACCCTGCATCTTCCAAGGCTGAGACTGAGAGCAAGTTTACCCTCATCCCTGGAACAAAGAGGACCCCATCCTAATCAATGTATCCTCCATAACTATGTCGGAATATGACTTTTCCAACTCCTCACACTCCACGTGCATGCCCCCCTTCTGACTGAACGAACCGGTCAAGACCAGTCTAAGAAATAATACGCAATATATGCCATATTTCGGTCATATGATGTAAGGCTCCCCTATCAACATACCGAGTACCATGCTGAACTACTCCATTGTTGTCGGCACTAGAAATAAGGGAGAACAACTAGAACTCTTTCTCAAATCTTCTTGCAAAGTCCTCTTCTTCTAATGTAGCTGCAACAACTGTATCTTCCTCCTCCTCCTCCTCCTTCTTCTCAAGAAACTGAGAAGCAAAGTGTCCATACTGGATGCAAGCAAAACATTGAACTTTGCTCAAGTCCTTCTTGGACTTCTTCTTTCTCTTAGCTGAAAGAGCAACATTCTCTTCATTATAACCCTCCTTATGTCCACTGCCTCGAGATCCTTCATGAATCTCCTCTTGAGTGAAATCATGCCATAATCTGCTCCAATATGCAAGGTTTTCTCGAGCAAACACACACTTCACAAAGACTTCTCAGTCCTTAGTGAAGTATTTCAAGGCTATCCTCACTAACTCATAATCAAAAATTACTTCTCCAACTAAAGCTAGGTCATCTTTTATTTGGGCCACCCGGGTAAGAAAAGAGGCTACACCCTCACCCTTGTCCATCTTGGTTCCCTACAATTTTTCCTTGAGAGCCATTATCCGGTTCTCATTCTTAGCCTCATACAAGCCTTTCAATGTAGTCCACATTTAATAAGCAATCTTCTTCTCAGCTACATGTGGAACAAGGTGGTCCCTTATACCATCCATAATCAACCTTTGGGTTTTGGTCTCTTTTACCTCATGCATATTGAAAGCAACAAGATTAGTATTAGGAGGAGGAGTTACCACGGTGCAAAACTATGATCCATAGTCTGTTTTCTTTGAGAACAACAGTCATCCTGACTTTCCACTGCAAGTAGTTGGACATACCATCCAACCGATCACCATATCTGATACAAGGAGCCATCTCTGCTATCAAAGAAAATAATAGACCGCCAAAAGAACAATAACTTCACTCTTCCCCACCACCTGTGTTGTCAGGAATATTGCACCTTCCGAGGACAGAAGTTGTTCCTCCGATTTGAATGGTTTAGATCCATAACAAATAAGTGAACGACAAATGGTGAAAACCTTCCCTGAATGTTGTAAACACCTGGAATAATGCTTTGATGACAAACCTGTGTACCTGCAGAACATGTCAAACAAACCAGAACATTATTTACACATCCATGCTAGTGACTAAGGAATCCAGTAACATATACATGTGAGATCAGTACAACAGATATGTGGGACGGAAATCAGCTTTGCATTAAGAAATCAATGAAGAAGCTTACAACCATTGCCTTAGTGTTGACAAACTCCTCCACAAGACAAACACCTCATCCCTGATAGCTCCAACTTGTTCTCTTGTGCTCTCCAATGGATTGGGCTAGGTAGTCAATTCAACAGCATAACATTACCATTCAGTTCTCTCCCTCAACCATGGATGTGAGCTTGTATTTATAAGACTCAAATAGATAGGTATGGTTGAGAGAATTGTGGGTGAGGTGGCTATAATATCCTACCAAGAGGGATCTCAAATCCAACCAACCCAGATTGATAGGGATAAGGGAGGACACGAGGCTCATGTTCTAGAAACCTCGAGAATCCTCTTTTTTTCCCATTTTTACCAAGGGTGCCGCTTATATTCCTTTATGAGAAAGTAGTGAAGGGTAAGAACCACTTCAAGAACAAAGCACATACTTGGTGGCACCGCTTTTCTATAATAGGACTCAGGCAGTGCTGAACAAGGTACCACTCATCAGCTAAAGGGAAAAAGCGGTGCTAGGGTTTTTTATGTAGAATTGACAACTAGAGCATGTTTCCACTCCAAGTTTGAGATTTAGGGCAAACATAGGTGTTAAAGATCTCATCACATGTTGGTGACAGAATTTGGGTATAACAGAATGCCCCCCAAAGCATGAGGCTTAGAGGGATACGATAAGCGAGAGCTTTGAGAGAACAAGTTGTCACTTCGAGTAGGCATATGCAATACATCGATATTTTTGACTCATAGACAAATGTAACCAACTCATGGCTGCAGACCAATACAAGGCAGATCCATGAGAGGAATAAACAACCATGGCTACTGGAATACAACGTAGATCCATGTGATAGAGGACTCGAACTTGGACATAGCTACTAGACATACAACATAGATCTATGTCATACAGACGCAAATTTGAGCATAGCCACGACCATACAAATGTGGATCCATGCTAGACATACAAAAACTCCATCGCAACCTAGGGAAAGCAATGAGTGCTAAACAAGTACCCAGGGTCTTCGTCTCGTTTTCCACAAAGTACGATTCTATCCATGTGATTACAATGTTCTGAAGTCGAACATGGTAGAAACCACTTGATTACCAGCCAATGATGTGAACCGTTAACAAGTGCGAGGGAGATCACCATTGATGTCAATGATTCCCAAGGTACCCTAGTACAATCTACTGAGTGTGAATAGATGTCTTGATGTCGAACACCCAGTCGATTCTATCGATCAAAGTTCAATGATGTGAACCTATGTCGAGAGCGAGAGAATCTGTCATTGAGGCATACAGATCTCAAGGTACTAAATTTGTTTCTAAGACTATTTCCCGGATGATGAGCTGACGTCGACAGGAACAATCTTGTCGAAGGAGGGCCATGATGAATCCCACATTGACGACATGAAACTCGAAACAAAGTTCTGGAATGATGTGAATGAAGTAACCATAAGACTGACTCAAAAGTACCGACACAGAGACTGTTTTGACTATAGAGGTAAACTTTTTCAGCTTCCCTTTGAAGATTGGGTGGCACGACAAAAGACTTGGTAGCATGAATAGACCAGACAAACACACAGTGCGATGGTGGACAATGCATTCTTTTGAACGGTTCAAAGGAGTGACATGACTCATGAAAGTGGATCGTCATGGACATCAGCTGAATACCCAATTGACTGAAATGATATGCAGACAAGTGCCATGTTCAAAGGTAACAACAAACTGCCATTTATTTGCAAAATGATTCCCTTCCCTTAATTCCCCAACATGATTGATGAGTGCCTCTTTTTGTTTTTACGAGTTCAAAGAGGGTAACAAACACTCATTGTAGCTCGTCCGAAGACAAGTCCAAACTCGTATGTTTTACGAACTTGAGAGAGGAGGGGTTTGTTCCCAAAAGAGGGTCTCTCAATGTTTAATTTAATGAGTCCAATGAAAGTTAACTTGATATCATTCATGTTTAGAGAGTCTGAACGACCACGGAAGAAGACTCCACAAGGTCCTTTTTCGTAAATAGTTCATCTGAACCGAAAAATTGATAACCTACCGTCAGATGAAGGACTCTTCAAGTGCTTTAGAGAGCGTGAAGAAGACAAGATCACTCGACAATCTTTTCGTATTTAAGGAGCCCGAAAAGAGTTTAAAGAAGACTCCATTAGGTCTATTTTCACAATAAGGGATTTTTTGAGTCTGAAAAAAAATAAAAAAAGGAATCAGACATTTGATGCTAAGTTTGGAGAGCATGACCAAAGTATCGCAATAAACGCTCAAAGACTTTTTTCGTTTTATGGTAGTACAGAAAAGTAAAAAACAAACTCCCAAAACTTTCATTGCTACCGCTCTTTATCCTGCAACAACTGTCAAAACTCTCCAATAAATGACATTAAAGGATCATGACTGATAGTTTTATTGTAATAAATGATTTTAAAAACAAAACTATGACATGCCAAAACTTATAAAAGTTATGTAAATAGTAAAAAACAAAACATTTTACCATTTACCAATAGTGGAGAGTCTTTGGAAAAGTTTCTTGGCTAGATTTTCAGTTGGTGATTCCGGGAGCATCTACTGTCAGATTTATGCTTCGTCAGTTCCAGGTAAAAGCTTGAACCCTGCTCTTTCATTTTATGCTTTCATTTTTTTATTTTTGGGGGTGTTCTGGGAAATTTGAGCGATCCCTAAAACCTTGAATGCGGGCACCGCTCTTATCCCTCGCGAGATAAGTGGTACCCCGCAAGAACCGCGCCTAAAACACTTCACTCAGGCGGTGCCGCCACTTGTCCTCAATGAGACTCAGGTAGTTCCGGCCGTGGGTAAAGAAAAACATATGTACAAGGCAAATTAGCCAAATTTTGATGATTTGAAAGGTTGATGATGTTTCTAATTGGCCTTATGATTGTTTTTGGCAGGTTTCCATTGGTAAAAAATGGATATTTGGAAAGAGAGGCAACATGATAATGATGATGCATTTGCCGAAAGAAACGCGGGATGTATAGCCACATTGATGGACTGTGGTCTTCTAAATTTTTTTCACACACCTAGCATGGTGTCACATGAGCGTTTATTGGAGCATATTCTCCGTATGTGGAATCCAGAGCAACAGTATTTTGAGGTGGTGGCTCATGTATTGACAATTGAAGTAGAAGATATCTACTTCTTGACAGGCCTATCGAGACGGGGTGCTCCCATCTCTTTGACTAGTTCTCATGGAGGGGACATCACCACCCAGGAATTAATAAATCACCATTGTATTCCCGGGACCAGAACATCAGGGAAGAAAATTCCCATCAAAGCAGTGGTGGATGGCCCTCTTCACACAGTCTTATTTACCATGCAGAGAGTGGCGGGGAGCCAAGGGGTTCATCGGGCATGTAGAGCGCATATGCTCTATTCTATAGAGGCTATGGCACCCACTGTCTCCAACTGGGTGGAGGCTCTACTATCGGTTTTCAAGGATTAGCTGACCAAGTGTCGGCAGGGAGAGTTGAAGCAGTTCGGTTTTGGATC
The DNA here is from genome assembly GCA_001517045.1 of Pseudotsuga menziesii. Lineage (NCBI taxonomy): Eukaryota > Viridiplantae > Streptophyta > Pinopsida > Pinales > Pinaceae > Pseudotsuga > Pseudotsuga menziesii. Next base: position 260,581 of record LPNX010506155.1, read on the forward strand.
CATTTTAGCGTGTTTCTTTTTTGAGTGGGTCCCCCAATTGAGACCCTAGGTAGTATTCACAGAGTTGAGGGCGAGAAACCCTCGCATGCTAAAGTGGGTTCAGATCATGGCCCACACAGGGGCAGGTAGAGGCAAGGTGAAGTTCGGAGACCCATTTTTCCGATGGCTGAGAGACCAGCTCCTCATGGTTGAGGACTACACATACGTGGGTACTGAATTCAGGGGTGACCCTAATCTAGCACTTCCACTTGGTGCACAGTGGGGCGACATTGGTAAGAAACAAAAACCCTAAAATGGCAATTGTGTTTATATGTTTTAATGTTTTATATTTTTTATGTGTAGTAACTAGACTTAAATATGTTCATGTAGATGTCAGAGCAGCACGACCTGGGGGGTCCTCCCCAGTAGACCAGCGAGCCGGAGCTCGTTTTGTTCCATAGGGCAATGATGTGATGGGGGAGCTAGAGGATAACCTCGAGAGGTTAACTCTAGACATACCAGATGCTTCGATCGACGACCTCCCACTGAGGTACCAGAGGCCCACTATAGGAGTACCAGGTCATTTCAGTAGACTACTACGTCGAGGAGCCCGGGCGGTCATGTGTTACCACGAGCATCACTAGATGATAGGCCGCATGATGTATTTACTGAAAGCTGATAGATAGCTTTAGTATTTTTGTATGATGATTTTTTGCCTGAAAGCCTGAGCGCTTCAGATGAGGTCTCGTGAGCTATTTTTGGACCGTCCCACATGGATTTGAACTTCCCTTTCCCTAGTTTGTCATGTCCCTAATCATAGGTTAAAACTAGGTCACCTTCGTTAAAGGCACGAGGTTGGACGGACTTGTCATACCACGCCTTGACACGTTTCTTGTGTGCTTCATTGGCTAAGGCAACATCTCTTCTAGTTTCGTCAAGGTTGTTCAAGTAGAGAAATATTTCTTCCTCTGTGGAAGTGTTTGGGAGAAGTTTGACGACAAGTTTCAAGGATGGAATTTGACATTGAATAGGCAAGACAACTTCTAGTTCATATACAAGCTGGAAGGGTGTAAAACCAGTAGCTGTTTTTATCGAAGTCCTATAAGCCCAAAGAGCGGAGAAAAGAATATGGTGCCAGTTGGATTTATGGTCTCCAACCATCTGACGCAACATTGTTTTCAAAACTTTGTTAATGGCCTCGACTTGACCATTAGCTTGCGGATAATAGGGTGTTGAGTTTTCATGACGAAAACCTAGCTTGGCACTTAATTCCTCCATCATTTGATTGCGGGAATGTGATCCATGGTCCGCAACTATGGACTACATGACTCTGAATCTTGCTATCACATGATTGAACAGGGAGAGAGCGACAGTCTTACCGTCCTCTGCATATGTAGGCATAGCCTCAACCCATTTCGTAAAATAATCAATGGCTATGATGATGTAACCATGCCCCCTGGCTAAGGTAGGCTTACAATGCATGTAATCGATCCCCCATTTGGTGAAAGGGCCAACGACAATGACGAAGTGTAACGGAGCAGGGTGGGTGCGCTTTTTCGAATAGAAATGTTGATAGAGTGGGAATTTCTTAACATCCTCGTGACAATATTTAAAGATTGAAGGCCATAAATAGCTAGCGCGAAGGATTTTCTGGGCTGTAGCCATCCCAGATAGATGACCACCACATGCTCCAGAGTGGCAGTCATTCAAAATTGGTTCAGCTTCCTCGTGGGTAAGGCATCGCCAGAGAATGGAATTGATACCACACCTATACAAAGTGTCATTCAAGATGAGGTAGTATTTTGCATGGTGACGTATACGGTGGCGATCGTCATGGGATAGAGTGGGCTGAAATCTTTGTGTCTGGAGATAAATGAGCAAATCTCCATACCATGGGTTAGTGGTGCTTATCAAGAACAGGAATTCATCCGATAATGAATCATTGGACTCAGATTCTGTTGAAGCACAGGGAAGATCACACATGAGCTTAGCAAAGACCAAGGATTTATTTGACGTAGCTTTGGCAAATTCTAGATCAAACTCTTGTAGGATGACTATCCATCGGGAATACTTGCCCCCGAGCACCTGACGAGTCAGGATGTAATACATAGGGTTCTAGTCTACCAATATGGGAGTTACGCAGAGCAAAATGTAGTGACAAAATTTATGAACAACACTGACCGTGGATAATGCTAATTTCTCCACCCGTGAGTATCGAGTTTTGAAATCCTACTAGCATAGTAGATCACATGCTCCTGACCGTCGGGATTCTCCTGCACCAAAGCCATAGCGATGGTAGTAGTGGAGGCAGCAATGTATAAGAGAAAATCCTTTGAATAATCTAGGGGTGTATCACGGGTGAGTGAGTAAGAGCGTGTTTGAGATTATCAAAGGCCCGTTGGGCTTGGTCATCCCAAAAGAATGGAATGTCCTTCTTAAGGAGACACATATAACCGTATGTTTTCTCTGCAAAATTGCAAACGAAACGACGGAGGAAGTTTACCTTCCCTTGCAAACTTTGGAGTTCTAGAAGGTTGGTTGGGGTTGGTAGGGCTAGAATAGTGGCAATTTTCAATAGATCTATCTGGATGCCATCCTTAGAAACCACAAAACCTAACAGGTGTCTCGTCTCGACGCAAAAAACACATTTATGAGGATTGAGTTGTATGTTATAATGATGACATTTCAGGAAAATGTCTCTAAGATGACCAAGGTGGTCCTCCCGTCGCTGTGAATGAGCTGGGAGGTTGTGAAGGTATGGTTCTACAATATGTTTTATATCGTGAAATGCATAGGACATAGCACGCTAGAAAGTGGCTCCAACATTTTTCAGGTCGAATGGTAACTTCCTGTATGCAAAGGTTCCCCATGGGCAAATAAATGTTGTCTTGTGCTGATCGATGGGTAAAATCTCAATCTGATTATATCCTGAAAAGCCATCCATGAATGAGAAGATGACACTTTCGGCACAATTGTGGATAATTTGGTCGATATGCAGAATGGGAAAGTTGTCTTTGGGACAAGCTTTGTTCAAATCTCTGAAATCGATACAGACTCTAATGGTGCCCTGCTTTTTATTGACAAGGACGACGTTCGATGCCCATTTCGTCAGGGGTACGGGATAAATAAACCCTGCTTTTAGAATCTTTTCTATTTCAGCTTTGATAGCTGCGGCTTTCCGTGGATGGACTTGTCTCAGTTTTTGCTTGACAGGTTTTGTAGTGGGATAGGTTTTTATTTCGTGAACCACAATGGATGGTTCTATCCTCGGCATTTCTTCGTAGGACCAGGCAAAGACATCTCAGAATTCTTTGAAAAGTGCTCTATATGCTTCAGATTCTTCTACTAAGCAGTTCTTCCCAACATGAACATGCTCAAGGGTGCCAGGCTTGGCTGATATGTGAATTGGATTTGTTTGAGTAATGTTGCATAGGTTTCCTTCAGAATCCGTGTTCTACAACAATATAGGAGTTTGAGGTGTTTTGACAATATCAGTATTAAAAAGGGATGCAAAATCATGGTCTACCGAACTGGTATTGGGGAGGAACGAGGATCTATGGTGATGATCCTCCCATATAGGTTCATTCGTACTCATAATCTCCATAATGGACTCATCAGAAGGAAAAGTCTGGGAGAGATAATCCAGAGTAGGAAGAGAGGGTTCTAACCAGTAGGGTAGGTGGTAAGGGTCCAAAGCCACCAGATGAAGGTCATTAGTGTGGTCATCGGAAAGGGTTTGGATAACATTGTACATTGCTTCATGCGGACTCAACAAGGTGGACCCAACAATTTGTTTTCCCTTTGGATCATAATCAAATGAAGAAATCATATTTACCATCGTCATTTCTGTGTTAGGAGGGTTTGACAGAAAAATTCCCATAAGGGAAGAATCCTTCAACATGCCTACCCCAATTGACTGGTAAGGAGGAGGGGACTGGCTTAACATAGGGATGTTATTAGCTGTAGGGGTGGTATCATCCGGTGTACAGAAATCGAGCTGGTCAATGGTTACAATCCTCCCTACATGTGAAAATTGGACGGTTTGAAATACCGTTGAAGCAACAACAGTCATGGTGTAAAACCAATTTCTTCCTAATAGGAGGTTGTAGTCTAACGGGGCATCTACTACTTCCACTTGAATGGAAACGGTTTTTCCCCCAAGCTCGACTGAAAGGGCTGGTATGAGACCATGGGGCTGGAAACCTCATCCATCAAAGGCTTTCAGAGTCGTTGGTGATGTTACAAGCTCAGGAGATCCAATAGCTTTCCAACAAGACAAGGACAAAACTGAAGTTAAAGCTCCTTCATCTAAGACAATTCTAAAGACCTTCTTTTTTACTACTTTCGTTATGATTTGGAAAGCGATTTTGTGAGGTAGTCTAGAGTTATAGTTCTCGACATTAAAATGAATCAAATTAGTGTTGTCCGGGTCTAAAGCTCCTAACACGGTTAACAAGTTTTTACGTTGCGTTGGACAACTTTGGAGTACTTCCAAGGTAGACATTGCACATGGTGCCTAAGCAAGATCTTCGACTACATTATAAAAATGGGCAGCTCGGGCATTAGGTTTTAAAATAGCTTTCCTAAGAGTACTCTTGGGTGGGCAGAAAACTATGTCGAGATTAGGTTTCTTGATGGTTAGGGGACTAGTAGACGAGGACTCGGGAGAACCAATAGAGAGAGCTTTTCCTGAAGAAGAATTGTATTCTTTCTTGTCTGTGGGTTTGTCATAACTTTGACTTCGAGTTTGTAAATTAATAGTGTCTGAGGACATCATGCAAATTTCCTCTGAAGAACTAGAATTTCCCTGATTAGACATGTGGTCTATCAGTTGTTGTTGAGAGGGAAAAGGATCTATGAGAACTGCTGGCACGGGATTAGTTTTTAGAAATTGATTGATTTCTTCACGACGAGGACACTCTTTCGTGAAGTGGTCACCTCCGCCTAGCAGATATGGATATTTCACTTTTCTTTTCCCTTTATCATTCTCATTGATGGTTGGTTTTGGATTCTCCTGCGGGTTTCTAGGTTTTTTGTTTTTGGCTTTATCTTTCTTTTTATTGTTGCTGGGCGTTTGTGTACTCTGAATGGAATTTACCTCGGCAGAAACCTTGGGAGTTGAAGGAGTAAGGGTGGAAGTTTGGGGTTGCTTGGTAGGTTTTGTTGTTGGCGGGGACTAGATTGAACAAACAATCCCATCAACAGGGGTTTATGCTGGTGGCTTGGCAGGATCAGTGCTTGGGAAAGGTGCTTGAGGGATCAAGTCATACAACGTTCCGGACTAGGAATATACCAAGTCTAGATATTGGGCTCGACTAATGGCTTTCTCTTTGGTAACGACACCGCCCATACCCACATCTTGGGCGATTGGAGGCAACAAAGATTTAGTAAACCAATTAGCTAACAATTGATTCGAGATAGGAGCCTTAATAAGTCTTCTCCGCCTTCTCCACTCATGGATATGATCTGATATGTGCATGGAGGTGTTCTGACACAGAGATGTTAAGAGATCTGTACCCGTTTCATAGTGGTTAGGAAGTTGAAAGTGTGTAAGAAAGACTGTTTCCAAAGAACCAAAATCCACAAATGAATGTTGTGGAAGTTCAATGTACCATTTCGCAGCGGTGCCGGTCAAAGTTCACTGGAAGAGTCTTAAACGAACAGAATCATCCATTAGGGAGTTCGAAGAACACCACAAATGGAATGTCATGACATGGTGTTTTGGATCATCTCCTTGCTTCCCATCGAATTTTGGAATGTCCGATGGTAACTTTACTGAAATGCCAGGCCATGAGGGGTTATGTCGAATGGGATCATTAATCAACTTGGACAAATCAGGCAAGTCCAAAGTTGCTAGGAAGGGTAATTGGCGATTAGGTTGTACGTACTGGTAGTATTGATAGGGAATATAAGTACCAGTAGGACCGTAAGTTGACTGGTAGACAGGTTGTTGAAACGACTGTTGTGATGAAGAACCGCCGAAAGATCCACCCGCAAGGGGTTAATTTCTAGGATTGAGACCATTAGGACTACCGGAGCCTCCAGGAGGAGGACCACCAAGGCCTCTGGGACCACCAGGATCGCCAGGACCACCAGGACCACCTGGGCCACCAGGAGGAGGACCATCGGACCCTCTAGGACCCCTGGGAGGTAAACCTCTGGAGCCTCTGGAACCACTAGGAGGAAGGCCACTAGACCCTCCAGGACCATTAGGAGGGAAGCTACCAAGCTCCCCAGAATCACAAAGACCGTTAGGACCATAAGGAGGAAAGCCTCTAGGCCCTCCACGACCATTAGGCCCCCCAGAGGGAGGACCTCCATAAGCTGGTCCTCTGGCACCCCCATAGTATGTGTAGGTGTCCCTACCATAGCTGGCTTATAGGACCAGTTAGGTTGCCCCCATGGAGTGAAAGTATTATCGGGATATGGAATTCCAGCATAAGGCATTCTTGTAGGGGTGGTTTGGTAATTGATATTTCCTATAGGTACTTGATTTGTTGTGTAACGATACCCCCAAGAGGTTTGATTGCTTACAGGTTTTGCCCCCAAGGGCTGACCTGAACTGGATGGGGGGTTAACCACATTTGTATGAGTAGGAGGGACATAGGCTATAGATTGATCTATACTAGAGGTTTGTCCATTACTAGCTACAACTCCAGTGACAGGTAATGTAGGTCGTGCTGGGGGTTGCCCCCTGGCACTAGAAGGTGCACAGGAATTGAATGTTGTTCCCCAGGTGCAGAAGACCTGGGAGGATTTGGAACAGACATAATATGGGAAGTGGTGGGGTTGGTAGTTTGACCTGGATTATGCGGAGTCACAACACGATCTAGAATAGGCTCAATGGGTTTCATAGAATCAACAAGTAAGTGATAACCCGCAGGCCAAGGGTCCATATTACAAGGAAAAACTGTCGAGCGAGGTCGTGGTGTACCCAATATGTTATCTATTTTCTTCTCAAGTTCTCTTCCATGGAGAATGGTTTCTTGGTATTGTCTACGTTCTTATTCATTTGGTGAAATTTCTTCAGAAGAGGTTGGACGAGTTGCAAACAAAGCAATGGCCTGTCCCATAGAGGTATCCCAAAATGGAGCATTCGGACCATAATCTAGACAGGTAGTATCATCAACATGGCCTTCTATGGGAGAATGGAAAGAAATATTACCCCTAGAAGGTTGTTGAGCCAAGGGAGGACCGTGCGAAGGATATGGATCTCCGCTTTTAGCAACCACATTTTCTCCTTCTTGGAAGTTGGTAACAGCTCCTTGGTCTATAGCTTCCATAGGATCTTCTCCCAAAATAGGAGTAAAATCAGGTGGCAAGCCCTATACTCTTCTGGACTGTCTCAATTCAGCCAGTTTGTACAGTTCCTATCTAACCTAGGGTTTCAAAACTAGAAAAAACACACCAAAAATTCCCCTACTCAAGCTACAGGCTAAACAAGCAAACTTAAATGACAGGAGGAGTTCAGATAGTCTGGTCTCTCATCAGGATTGTCAAGAAGGTGCCACTCGCAGTATACTCTAGGTACGTGCGTAGTAATCTCCCCGAATGTTGTTTTCGGTGTATGGCTCCAAGTAAGATGACCAAAGGGATTTTCTAAGATAGATAAGGTATCATAGTGGGGTCTCTCGATATATGCAAGGTACGTGGGAGCTCAAATCAGTAATAGTGCTATCTAATGCACAACCGTTCACAAGGGGCCTTCCTATATACAATCGAGTACGTGAAGTACTTTTCTATATACCTCAAGGGTAGGTGAAAGGCCGTTCGATATACTGATGGTACGTGGAAGAACCGTGTGAGTCCCGCAATGTAGTGCGGACGAGTAATGACAGCTCCTACGCTTAACATCGACCGAACACGTCTCTGGCCTATCACTCAAATTTCTATGTAAATTTTAAGCCTATAACTACCGTTAATTTTAAAGTAGACGGTTAGGTGAATGCATGGAATTTTGACAGAAAAAGTAAAACCATACAAATATGTAGATGTAAATATTTCACTTTACCATTCAAGGTATGCCTACTTACGGAAGGGAGAGAGAGTATTTTCTTTTTGTTTTGAAAACCAAAAATTCCCAAACAACTACTTTGAACAAATCAAATCCAAAGACAAGCAACACATTCTAAACTCATTTAAAAAAAAAAATCAATCAGATGGGTAAGAGTCTCTTTTCCTAAAAGAAAAACAACAACCACTCTACATGCATATGCAATCTATTTTTTCGATTTTTCTTTGAAACATAGATAGATCTAACTTAAAACTACACTATTTTTTCTTTTGATGAGACAATACTAATGCAAGAGAGATAAAAGAACAAAGGGAACCTGAAAGCTTGTGAGGCTAATTAGAGATCCAGTGCCCTATGCTCAGTAAAAATAATGACCTAATCTCAGCAAAACAATTTCTTTTTAAAAGCAAAAAGAAGTCCTCTATGGAAAAAATGAAATTAAGATGATAATCAAGTGGTTTTTCTTTCAGTCTTTATAAATGAAACGAAAAGAGATCTAACTGAAACCTAAGCTTTCAACAATTCCTTTCAGAATCACAACCAACAAGCATGAAAGCAAACGAATAATCAACAATCCTAACTTAGCTTTTGAATTCTTTCAATCAAATAATTTTTACCACAAAATTTCAACCATGAGCATTCAGATTCAGACAAACAAGCCTGACAGTACAGGGTTGAAAGCAAGCAAAACCCTAGTATTGCAAAAAATCACAAAAAATCAAGTTCTGGAACAAGGCCTACCTAGCACCACGCTGGAGGGGTCTTTGACAGAACGGTTCTGGACGAGCACTGTTTCTGGATCACTGCACTCAAGCGGTGGCATCGCTTATGGTTAACAGGGTTCAGGCGGTGGCACCGCTTATTGCCTACAGCACATGCGCGGTTCCCTTAATAAATCTAAAACACAAAGAGAACGAGATTTCAAGTTAAAAAAAATTTCAAATCAAGATAAAGAATGATGAATTGACGATAAAACAGAGCATATAAAGTCAAAGTAGTTCATATCTGAACATATTTGAAAGTTTCAAACCAAACTTCACCAAGTCAGATGGCAGATATGACTGAAGAGAGTTACAGACTGGAGCCTGGATTCAGACAAGTGTTCAAGGACTGAGGAAGATTAGATCAACTGAAATTTGCTTTGGTCCCCAGCGGAGTCACCAGATTTGTTGTCAGGAATATTGCACCTTCTGCAGACAGAAGTTGTTCCTCTGGTCTGAATGGTTCAGATCCAGAACAAATAAGTGAATGACAAAGGGTGAAAACCTTCCCTGAATGTTGTAAACACCTGGAATAATGCTTTGATGACGAACCTGTGTACCTGCAGAACATGTCAAACAAACCAGGACATCAAAGCTACCAGAATATTATTTACACATGCATACTAGGGACTAAGGAATCCAGTAACATATACATGCGAGATCAGTACAATAGATATGTGGGACGGAAATCATCTTTGCATTAAAAAATCAATGAAGAAGCTTACAACCATTGCCTTAGTGTTGACAAACTCCTCCACAAGACAAACACCTCATCCCCGATAGCTCCAACTTGCTCTCTTGTGGTCTCCAATGGATTGGGCTAGGTAGTCAATTCAACAGCATAACATTACCATTCAGTTGTCTCCCTCAACCGTGGATGTGAGCTTGTATTTATAAGACTCAAATAGATAGGTATGGTTGAGAGAATTGTGGGTGAGGTGGCTATAAGATCCTACCAAGAGGGATCTCGACTCCAAACAACCCAGATTGATAGGGATAAGGGAGGACATGAGGCTCATGTTCTAGAAACCTTGAGAATCCTCTTTTTTCCATTTTTACTAAGGGTACCGCTTATATTCCTTTATGACAAAGCGATGAAGGGTAAGAACCACTTCGAGAACAAAGAACATAAGCGGTGGCACCACTTTTCTATAACAGGACTCAGGTGGTGTTGAACAAGGTACCGCTCATCAGCTAAAGGGAAAAAGTGGTGCTAGGGTTTTTTATGTAGAATTGACATCCAGAGCATGTTTCCACTCCAATTTTGGGATTTAGGGCAAACATAGGTGTTAAGGATCTCATCACATGTTGGTGACAGGATTTGGGTATAACAACTTGTAAGTCACATCCACATAGGGTCTTCCAATATACAAGTTGTAAAAAAATTAGTAAGAACCCTTTCCCAACAACTCAACACTATTGTTGTACCCACAATCAATTGTTAACTCAAAGCCTCATCTCTGATACCATGTAGAAATATTGACAAAAATTCCAACCTTTTTTCAAACACTTAGTTTACCCATATTTCAAACTTAAAACTTGTCATTAACAAAACACCTCTCATGCATTTAAATCAATAACCCAACAAGTTGAAACACGGAAACTAAGTCTGTAGCAGTGGAAAATCACATAAATAACAACAGACTGATAAACCCATAAAACAATAGGAATTTGGTCAATGTGACCCTCGAAAAACCCCACCCTTGGGAAAACCTGTCCAAGAGAAATTTTATTGTAGCATTTATCAAGCAGAAAATTAATTTACAACAACATTTATTTCAACACTAAATGATTATATTAGATTCTTTGATTTCAATTCCCACCTCGATTTCCATGCCCAGCTGACAACACGACCTGTACGGACTGCACAAATTTCTGTGCCCATAATTTTTTTCTTTTATTGAAAACCGTGCCCAATTTTTTTCTCAAAATTTGTGTCATTGTTGTACTATACGAAACATTACAACTCAACAAAAATAAGTTCCTTGGAAAATGTGCCCAGTTCCTTGGGATTCGTTCCCACTTGAGAAAAATTGCAGCTTCCTCTCTCTCTCCAAATAACTCGGCCAAATGCTCACTCTTGGAAATGTTTTCCTTCAGCTTGTCTTGCACACTAACGTAGGCTCTCTCTTATAACTTGAGAGTGACTTTTCACCTTCCTCGTCCCCTAAATCCAAAGGCCAATATTATCCTTTTCAAGATCAATGGTTGACAAACTTCCCCCCCGAAAAGCAGCTAGATTTAATTTTAATAAAGTCACATTTACTTTATGAAAAAAGTGCACGTTATCTCATAAAGTCACTTTATAAAATTAAAACACGGGAATACTTTATAAAAAGTCCCATTTACATAAGAGTCACTTTAAACTTTAAAAAACAACATTACAAAGTAAAGTAGCCTAGCTAGTTCATGGTCACTTCCGCATACAACACAAAAACATCTGTAGTGCCTACAGAGGTAAATCTCTAACATTATCATTTCATGTCCCATCCCATATGTCTCATTGGTCTCTTTGAATGTCACATATAACAATGGTTAAGCCATGCAAATCATTGTTAATCTATTCAACAGTGGATGGTATGGAGCCTTGATAGGCACCCCACCCTCACACATACTACAAGGATAAAATGAAGCTTTGATATGCACCCTACCCTCACACATACTATGATTTGACCTCCAACTAGTGACTTGAAGACATGGATCTCCCTCCTACAAATGCATTTGAGATATATGACTCTCCTCAAATTTGGTTCCTAGCTAGTTTCATAGGTAGTATTCTTTAGAAGGAACAGACTTCTTATAGGTCATGGCCTTTTGCTTCAATTTGTAATCCCCAAGTTTTCCTCACGCGGAGTTTTTATGTTGTTCATCGTTGTGGTTTATTTGGATTGGGAATTAGGCTACTTAAGCGCCCCTCGACAATACACAGGCTTCTCTTTAGGTGTAATTTGGGATATTTCTTGGTTTCCTGTATAATGTGTTTGCTCTCCCTTGTATATTAGTTATAGTGTTAAAGTATTGTAACTTCCGAAGATATTCTAGTTGTACTATTTGTATTCCTTGTGACACCCCGATTTTGACTCCATTTGCATTAAAAATGCATATGATGTATATATTGTAATTAATCATGGTGAGGAGCTAAAGGCAAAAGCCCCGCCATCGATTTAGTGTTTTATGTTTCAGCGATTAAAATTGATGTCGATGGCATTTCATGCTAGTCATGCACATTATAAATTTTGGACATCATGTAAATATGCAATTTAATTAAATATACCCACAACTAGCTATGTCAATGCAACATTAAAGGGATGGGTGCATGCTTTCCTAAGGATAGGGGGGGAGGATATTCAAACCCTTGAGCCATTGGGGAAAATCCAAATGTCAGAGGGAGAACCCATCAAACTGTCAACTACCCATTTTGTCTTCTTGTGCCAATCATTTATTTCTGCAATAAGTGGTTGAGTTGGTTAATGCATGGGAATGGGAAGAGAATGGACAAAATTTGAATTGGGCAGAGCACCCATTTTGGAAAAACATGTTTTGACTTAATGGGAAAGTAAGAACCCAAAAATTCATTACTCACCCATCATGCATTCACGTCCTCCATTCTTCACGCAGTTGGAAGCTTGCAGAGCTCTCTCCTTCACGTTTGTGGTCTGATGTGTGTTTCCTTCATGTTTGGGGGCAGTTTTCTTCATTTTCCCTATGGTTGGGAAATCGTTTTTGTAATGCTCCATTGTTTGGTTTCCTCCCTCACGATTTGTTGCATTTCCTCATTGTTTTCCAAGTTGGAAATCTGTTTTTGGTAATTTCCAACGAATTGGAGAAGAGACCATGACTTCTGGGTGTTTGTTGAGTCTGTTTTTGCTCACGTGAAGCCAATGAACGTTTTGTGAAATCAATTTTTGTTCCCATGGTTGTTTTACCCATTCACCATTATCGAATTTGGTTTCTAGGACGTTTTTGTCCACACCCAAAACTTGTATTTTGTTGTGGGTGCATCTTTGTTTTGGTCTGAACTGGCTTGGAGTGAAATTGGGTCTGAACTAGCTTGATAAACCTAGTGTAGGAAGGAACTTCACAGACAGACATAGAGGGGTTGGTTTTATTCTTTGCACACCCTGAAGAGAAATGGAAGGGAAGGTATAGCTCGAGGGACTGTGTAGCAAAAAAGGGGATGCTTCCTTGTGTTGGGTGTGTAGATGTTTTAGAAGCCAAACCAGATCTAGTGCAAGTGTCCTTAGCTATGTGGTTGAGCTCACTAGCTTAGTAGTTCAAGCTTTCCACCTCCTTACCAGCCTGATAAACCCAAATGCAGTTTTGGCTTGGATGAATTTTGATATATCTTTGGCTAGGTGTGAGCTTGCTAGTGTTCCCTTATTCCTTATGGGAATCATGCCAGCTCAGGGATGGCAGTGGTGCGAGGAGAATGATGAGCACACTGGCCTATGGTTGGGTGGAACGTTGCAGCGACATAGATGGTTGTAGGACAATATTCTTTCAAGATAAGTATTCTTGTGTATTTTATCTATGTAACTGTATTTGTTTTTGAATTAATATGAACATGTTTAAATGTAATTGCTTTTGTTGTATTTGCAATTGTTATGCACATGTACTTGTTTTTAGTTCAATCCATTTTATTATCATGTTCATGGGACTTAAATTTCCCGGATTTGATAGCATTATAGCCGCGTTCTCTCTCTGGCAGAGAGGTGGGGACGTGACATTCCTCCTTCAAGATATGTATCTGATGTGATTGGTCATGTAAGATTCATTGAAAGAATCAATTTAAACCTTGGGATGTAAGTCGGGTCAATAGTACCCATGTGACATTATAATAAATATTATTTTGGTGTCTTAATAGACAAGTCATCCCTGTCAGTTAGACAAGTCAGCCTTGCTAGGCTTTAGGTCAAGTCAAGCGTCAAATATAAATAGGGAGGCACCCCTTTCATTTGTACTCACTTCACTCAAGCAAGTTTGCAAGAGAGAGAAGGACAAGTGCACTAGAAAGAAAGAGGAGAAGTTGTCTTGGGGTTTTACACTGTTCTGGTTGAGTTCTATACTGAGGAATTTTTGTGGGGTTTTCTCCCTTATGGTTTCCCCAAGGAAAATATTTGTGTTCTTTGTGTTGTTGTGCTTGTTGTTCTTTCGGTGATACTACTATTGTGAATTGTTTTAGAATATCATTTAAGCAATTAAGAAAACTTAATATGGTATCAGATCCACCCTGAAACGAGACACTACACAACTAGGGTTTGTTATTCTGAACAAATCCCTCGACACGTCAACCAGAAAAGAGGGCTCACTCAACTTTCCCTAGGAGGGTGCATCTTTCTGTGAAAATAGAACTAAATTCCAAGAAGTTTCATTTTTTGGAGCAGACACTGCTACTGGGAAGAACTAGGGCTTCAGTTTTCTTGAGGCTCCATCATCAATCTTAGAAAAAGAAAGATACAATATAGCTCGCCTTGGGAAGGTGCATAATTTACATCAATCATCCCTACTAGTGATCTCAACTAGAAAATTAAGGTTTCTTCATCAAACCCTAGGTCATCCAGAAGAAAGTAAGCCATGAGCAGTATTCATCAAGTAAGTATTACTTCTTCTATTTCCATTTGAAGTTTTCATTTTGTTAGAAGATGCCAAAAGGTACCAAGTTGTAAGAGAAACTTGAGGGTGCCGAAAACTTCAGAGCATGGAAGTATCGGATCATGCTCATTCTATAAGAAAAAGATCTAGAAGGCTTAATAAAGGAGGAAGTTGCAGAACCAGAAGGAGATGAAGCTAAGGCCAAATATAAGAAGGATGTGATAAAGGCTAAGAGGATCATAGTTCACTCCATCAAAGATAACTTGATTCCTCAACCACCTTCAAGGAGGAAACCAAAGGGAATGTTTGATGCTCTATCTAACTTATTTGAAGGAAGAAATATTAATAGAAAGATGACCTTGAGGAATCACCTCAAAAGTGTAAAGGCTCAAAAATAAGAAACCATGCAATCATATTTCACAATAGTATCTCAAATCAAGTAGCACTTGGAAGCTATTGGTGACATGGTTGAAGAAGCCAAAATTGTAATGACCACCTTAACTGGTCTTCCAAGAGATTGGGAATTCTTTATTCGAGGAATCTGTCAGAAGAAAGTTGACTAAGTTCCGACAATTATGGGAAGAATGTGTTCAAGAAGAAGAAATAATAGCAGCCATAGAAGGCAAGATAAATGAAAATGAGGATCAAGCTTTGGAATTCCATACCAAAGGCAAGAACAAGATGAAGAGCTATGACGATCCTCCTAGAAAAGCTCAAGGGTTTAAGAAGTCCAAGAAAGACTTCTCAAATTATAAATGCTTCACTTGTCACAAGATGGGACACATCTCTATAAATTGTCCCATGAAGGTAGAACAACTCAAGAAGAAGAATACAAGATTTCAGGCCCATGCTGTTGAAGACAGGGATCAAGAATATGAGGAAATAACTAAAGAAGATGAAGATTCATGTGAAGAATATGTTTTGATCTATGCACTCATAGGTTCAATCTCAACTGGGAATGACACCTGGTTAGTAGATAGTGGTGCCTCCTAGAACATGATAGGTTACAAGGACTCACTCTCATGTCTTGTACAGAAGGAGACCCCACACAAAGTAATGGTTGGAGATGATTATTAATATCCCATCGAAGGGATGGGAAAAGCCTCCTATAAGTTGGACTCTGGAAATTCCATGAAGATGAAGGATGTCCTATATGTCCCAGGACTAAAGAAGAATCTCCTTTCTATCTCAGCCTTAGATAAAAAAAGGTTTTAATGTTGCTTTTGTAGATGGTGAAGTCCTCATGTGGACAAAAGGAAAAATGATAGATGATGCAGTAGTGATTGGAGTTGAAGAAGGATGACTCTACATATTAAAGGGGCATGTAGATTCAACCTTGATGACTAGTACCATAATCCCCTGTGAACTATGGCACATAAGACTTGCTCATGTACATTACAAAGCATTGCCAATTATGATAAAGGTAGTGACAGGTTTACCAGAGATTCAGATAAATCATGAAGGGGTGTGCAAAGGATGTGCACAAGAAAGAATACTAAGAACCCTTATCCAAACAATGACAACAAAGCAAAAGGGATATTAGACATTATTCATTCAGATGTATGCGAGCCAATGCAAACTACTTCATTAAGCGTGTATGTTTACTATGCTTTCTTTATTGATGACTACTCTCACAAAACTTGGATGTATTTCTTGAAAAATAAGAATGAAGTGTTTGAAAGGTTCAAAGAGTTTAAGGCTCTTGTAGAAAACCTCTATGAAAAGAGGATCAAGATCTTAAGATTAGATAATGGAGGAGAATTCACATCAAGTGAATTCAACGAGTACTGCAAAGGACCTGGGATTAAGAGGGAGCTCACCATTCCCTATAATCCACAACAAAATGATGTGGCAAAAATAAATAATAGATTTATCATGGAAGCTGTAAAATTTATGACCCATGATCAAGATCTACCTATGTACATATGGGAAGAAGCATCTAGACCAACAATATATGTACAAAATAGATTATCCCACAGTACCCTTGGGAATAAGTCTCTAGAAGAGATATTTACGGAGAAAAGATTGAATTCAGTCACCTAAAAATATTTGGTTGTCCAGTATACATACACATTCCCAAGGAGAAAAGATCAAATCTAGACCCTTCAGGAAAGAAGGGATTGTTTGTAGGATATAGTGAACAATCAAAAGTTTACCAAATTTGTATCCTAGGATATCATCAAATTGAACTAAGCAGAGATGTTACTTTTGACGAAGATACAACTTTCAAAAAATCAAGGAAAAACAAGGAAGACGAAGAGGAGCATGAAACTCCCGGAGCTACAAAAGTTTCTAAACCAGTTAGAAATAAGGAGGAAGAACTGATGCATGAGGATCATGACATAACAGAACCTCAGAGACCTGAAGAATTGTCCAGTGAGATGATATCACACAAAAGAAGGCATGCATGGGCACAAGAAGTAATTGAATAAGCAAAAAGACATGGTGTCCTAGAAGGAACCATCAGAGAAAGAAAGAAGCCAAATCTATGCCCTAATTATGTGGCTTTGATGTGCAATATTGTTGACAAAGAACCTACATGTTTTGAAGAAGCGATAAAGCAGAAGGAATGGGTAGCTGCCATGGTTGAGGAATACCAATCCATTATAAATAATTATGCATGGGAATTAGTACCAAGACCAAAGAACAAGTCAATGTTATCCTCGAATTGGATCTACAAGACAAAGCATTCATCAGACGGTAGTATAGATAAGTACAAGGATATATTCGTAGCTTGTGGATTCTCCTAGAAGGAAGGAATCGACTATGAGGGGACCTTTGCACCAGTAGCTAGGTACACCTCAATTATAACCATTATTTCCTTGGCATCCAAAATGAAGTGGAGGTTACATTAGATGGATGTAAAGACACGTTTCCTATATGGTTTGATAGAAGAAGAAGTATATATCAAACAACCACAAGGTTTTGAGACAGATAATCAGAAAACTCATGTATGCAGACTCAAGAAGGCATTGTATGGGTTGAAGCAAGCACCCATAGCATGGTATGGAAGAATTGATGGATTCCTGATGAGTTTGGGCTTTACAAAGAGTAAAGCAGATTCCAACCTCTACTATAAAGTTGAGGGTGATGGGATTACGATATTAATACTATATATAGATGATTTATTCTTGACAGGTGAAGACAAGCCCATCAACGAATGTAAGAAGAAGCTCGTTGTAGAGTTTGAGATGAAAGACCTTGGAATGATGCACTACTTTCTAGGTCTTGAAGCATGGCAGTATCTAGACAATATTTTCCTAAACCAAGGAAAATATGCGGTAGAGATCCTAAAGAGATTTGGCATGATGGATTGCAAGGCTATGACTACTCCGATGACAACAAATTTGAAGTTGTTGAATGATGAATCTTCGAAAATAGTAGATGTCACCTTATACATATAGATTATAAGTTCTCTAATGTACTTAACCAATACAAGGCCATATATATGTTTTGATGTAAACACTCTAAGTCAATATATGGTGAATCCCAGACATATTCACCTAGTAGGAGCAAAACATGTGATGAGGTACCTAAAGGGGACTTTAGACTATGGTCTCATATATGCATAAGATGGCGAGATCAGACTACATGGATTTACAGTTTCATATTGGGGAGGAAGTGCTGAAGATAGAAAGAGAACTTCGGGATGTTCTTTTAGTTTGGGATCAGGCATGATCTCATGGTTCAGTAGAAAGCAGTCCAGTATTACACTTAGCACGACAGAAGCTAAATACATTGCAGAATGTTCAGCTTGTAGCGAAGCAGTATGGATTCGTAAGATGTTGACAGAATTATTTGATGCATAAATAGATGTGTCTGATATCCATTGCGATAATTAAAGTTGTATTAAGATGACATAAAACATGGTGTTTCATGATAAGTTGAAACATAGATATCATTACAGTCGAGATATGGTACATAAGGGAGCTATAAAGCTCAAGTATGTTCCTACAGAGGAATAAGTGGCAGATGTGTTGACTAATCCTTTGTCTCATGTAAAGTTTGGATACTTTCTAGACAAGTTTGGCATAGTCCGAAAGGATCTCCCTAAAAACAGGGAGTGAAGAAGATGGTAGAAGGTTTTTATGTTGCAGTGGTGTGGTAGCTCAACCCAGGGTAGGGTAAGTGTGGTTAGGCTTATTGGCCTAGAAGGGTTAGTAAGTTAGACGAGGCATGTTGATCCTAGGGGGATTAGTATGTCTGGCTAGGCCTGTTTGGCTCAAAAGAGTTAGTAAGCCAAACAAGGCTTTTTGGTCCCTAGGGAGATCCATCTGTATGACTAGGCTTGTTGGCTCAAAAGGGTTAGCAAGTCAGAAAAATTCCCGGATGGATCTACAAGAGAACCCACCGAGGTGCTGCTCTAAGATGGCCAGTGGGAAAGAGGCGGTATTAGTATTCCTATACTAATGTGGTAGGTTCATTATTTTCATACTAATGTTTAGTATTTACATACTGATGTTTAGTATTTAGATACTAATGTTGATGAGACAATTTCAATATTTCTATACTGATGATGATGATGTTCCGACATCTCTATGCTGATGATACAAATGATGATCTAGTAGTTATTTATGATGTTGCTTTAGCATTAACATGCTAATGATGCTATTATTGTATTTACATACTGATGTTGTAGATGATGATTCAGGATTTACATACCGACGTTGCAGATGATGATTCAATATTTACATATTGATGTTGTAGATGATGATCAAGTATTTATACACTGATGCTGCATATGATGATTAAGTATTTACATACTGATGTTGTAGATGATGATTCAATATATACATACTGATGTTGCAAATGATGATCCAATATTTATACACTAATGTTGTAGATGATGATGATGATGACGATGAAGAAGAAGATTCAATATTCACATATTGATTTAGTTCTAGATTGATGATGAGGATGCATGATGGTGTTCCAAAGCTTCCTATGACATATAGAGACTCACCAGTCAGATGTACATTTGCGGCAGTGGTTGTTGCCTTTGTAGAATACCTTCCTGGTTAAGAGGGAGTGTTAAAGTATTGTGACTTCGGAAGATATTCTAGTCGTACTATTTGTATTCCTCCTTCAGGAGATGTATATAATGTGATTCGTCATGTAAGAGTCATTGAAAGAATCAATGTAAACCTCCAGATATAAGTCGGGTCAATAGTACCCATGTGTCATTATAATAAATATTATTTTGGTGTCTTACTAGAAAAGTCGGCCCTATCAGTTAGACAAGTCGGCCCTACTAGGTTTTAGGTCAAGTCAAGAGTAAACTATAAATAGGGAGGCACCCCCTTCATTTGTACTCACTTAACTCAAGCAAGTTTGCAAGAGAGAGAAGGACAAGTGCACTAGAAAGAAAGAAGAGACGTTGTCTTAGGGTTTTACATTGTTATGGTTGAGTTCTATACCGAGGAAGTTTTGTGGGGTTTTCTCCCTTGTGGTTTCCCCGAGGAAAATCTTTGTGTTCTTTTTGTTGTTGTGCTTGTTGTTCTTTCATTAATCCCACTATTGTAAATTGTTTTAGAATATCATCTAAGCAATTAAGAAAAGCTAACATATAGACCTATGCCTCCCATAGACAGAGGTCTCCAAATCAATTTTTCTTGCATCTCATCTTGGTTTTCATAATAATTGACCTCAGGGACTCTCCTTTAAACTATTCTATTTGGACTTGGTTTCGCCCCCTTTATATAAGAGTCCCACTCGAATTTGTCTTCCTTGTGGATAAATCCCTCCTCTAGTCCAATTATAAGTGGGGATTTTGAATCAATTATGCTCTGTATTGCACATTAATTGCCATGGACAACTGTCACTCAACTTGCCAATGAGATATCCATGAAATCCGTTGCTTTCTCCATATGCAAGAGGACGCCATCAACGCGGATCATACCTCTATATTTTCATCCACAACCAAGCTCCATGAACTTGAACGACAACATGTGTCTCAAATACCATAATCATGAATCTCTTACTATAACAATATCACATATTAGAGGAAAAGTGTGAGAAACTAGAAGGCACGGTGTTAGCCCCTACTGAATGATCAACCTCAACAACATCAAACATGAAAGCCTCAATGGGACCCCACCATCCAAAATTCATAAAAGAAGAAGCAATTCATCAACTTGGAGAAGCAATGGATGAGGAAAAGTAGGGATCTCTTCTCTCCAATCAAGCCCAGGACAATGCTCTTAGTAAATGTTACTTTCCTTAGTCTTGTAATTCCTTATGTGTTATCTATGCTATTGTGTTTTGGGAGTGTTTTACAAGTCATATTAAACTAGCCATCATACTACAATATGTATAACCAGCAAGGCTCTTAGTTTTCTTTTTACAAACACAATAGAGCAACGCCTTTTAAACTATAAGTACGCTCTCAATTTTGTATTAACTTACTATCCAGATCAATTACAGCTCTTTTTAAGTAATCTTAAACCATTATTGTTTATAAAAAAATCACAATAATAAACTTTAATATATTAATTACAAAATAAAATGCACTATAAAACATAGGCTTACAATATCTAATTCTAATTAATTTAATTAATTAAAAGTTTTTTGTTTTTATCATATACAATGTAAAAATGAAAACACTGATTATTTAAAAAATTAGTATGCATATTTTAAACCTCAAATAATTAAATACATAAAAATCTAACCTTCAATTTCTTGTAAGAACCTAAGTAAGAATAAACAATGTATATCTATTTAACCTTCAATCATCTTTTAAATCTTTCACTTCTATTTAGAATATTTGAAATTAAATTAATTAATTTTAATCTATTTTATATATTTCAAATTAACAAAATTCATAGTAAGTGAGTTTAACAATTAAGATATAGTTTTTCTTTCTAAATTAAATGTTTGATTTTAAAGAAAAATAAGAATATATGTTTTCTCTTCCTAAATTGTATGTTCAATTTAGAAGATAGATAAAATATTTTTTTTACCATTTTTGTAATGTGGTTAAGGTACACCTAAATAAAAAGTATCACAACCCATATTTCGAACCACCCAATCTAAGTTATGCTAACATTAAATAAAATATATACATATAAATAAATTATTTTTATAAAAAAAATTGTGGAACAATAATAAAGTACTAACACTCTTATTTTTTACTTTCATACTAAAATTGAAATAAACTATATTTTTCCCACAAACCCGATACCAAAAAATAATCCATATAAAATACCAATCCCCATCATAAAACAAACAAGAGTAATAGATGCAAAACAACTAGTACTTGCCATAAAATTATATTATGTTTTATATAAACAAGATCATGTTATATTTATTTATTTTGCTATTTTTTTTAACTGAAGCAACTATTTTTTTTAATTTCATTTTTGAAAGAACATTGATTGGGCCTTAGCCTAGACAACCAAAATTACATGGAGTCTTAACTCACTTATCCCTGTTACAATCTCTCTTGAAATTTCCAGAAATAAGAAGCAAACCAGTTATGGAATACATATAGTCAAAGGTGCTTGAGCGTTATTTCTGAATACTCCTTGTGTCAAATTGCATCCCTCATTGGCTTTTGCATATGCTTCCTTATTCAAAGTGTGAAGGATGTGGAAAAAGACAGTAGAAGTGAAAGTATGCAATAACCCCTGCAGTCGGTGGAGAGTATTATTAAGAGACAGATTGTTAAAATAATCCACAGAATTTAGGATATTTATTAAAATTTCTGAATCACCGACTTGAAGAGCCGTATTTTCGTGATCCTGTGCAATCTGATATCCTTTGAATAACCCATGAATTTATTCCTGGTTATTTGTATTCTGTCCTAATCCCCAGCAAAAACAATCTTTAGCTAATCCATCATGAGAGTACATCACCCCACCTGCACCTGAAATTCTTGGGTTTCCTTTGGAGGCGCCATCAAAGAAGACCGTTACTTTTCCTTGTTTTCTCCACCATACTTGGAGTTCTACTTTAGTCATTCATATTTTTGAAGTAGGGTTATAAATTGGACGAGCTAAATTCGTCTTCCTGTCCCGTATCAGCTAAGATCCCAACCAACTTCTTTCTTCTAATGTAAGTGTGGTGCCGAGATCAAAGGATTAATTTCCTAGTGCTTCAATTAAAAGAGCCTTGGCTTTGGCAACAACAGACAAAGGAGAGTGCCCAGAATTGTTGAAAATCATATCATTTCTTGCCAACCACAACTTCCAACAAATAAATTTGGGAATGGAGAGCCATACCTGATTCCACAGACTGTGACTATTCAACACCAACGAATACCGTATTTTCCAAGTGGAGAAAAAATTAATGACAGAGATATGTGCAGTAACGATTGCATTAAGCCCCTGAAGCACTAACGCCCAAACCGATTGTGCAAAAATGCAGTCCATAAATAGGTGATATGAGTTTTCACAGGCTTCATGGCACATGATGCACCTATGATGGTCTAAAATTCCACATTTACCTATATTTTCACCTGTCAAAACTATTCCCTGCAAGAGCACCCACGTGAAAAAATTGACCTTAAGTAACCCGTGAGCAACCCAAATGTGCTTCCAAATTGAGTGATTCGGAATTTGCAGTTGAATTGGCTACAAAACCAAGTGCCGAGATGTAAAATCCTGTCTCCCCTAGCTCCAACGATTGACAACGTGAAGATTGATAGGGTCCATTCCCTTCAACGCATCCAGGAGCAGATTTTTTTGATGAAGCAAATGGACTGGTAGTGTTGGAAAGACCCACTCCGTCCAGATCCCTTTATTATACCAAGAGGAGATGTCAGCAAGTTTAAGCAATCCACGTTGCATGATCCACTCACAGACAGATAACAATTCAGGTATATTTTCGAGAGGTGGATTGCCCAAAATTTTATCAGACCAAATCAGAGTCTGTTTTCCATTCCCAGGGATGCGGCTTAATTGTCTTTGGAAGAATTCAAAACATTGTCTACAAAGGTTCCATAGCAGAGTACCTTTAGGAATTTTGTTGATTTGAAGGTTTCTCAGTGAAGCACCATTAAGGTATTTTTTTCGAAGAAGATGACTTACAGGATGAGATCTGTTGGAAAAGAGATTCCAAATAATCTTACCACCTAGAGCAAAATTGGTCATTCCTGGGTCTCAAATATTAACCCCACCTTCCAGCATTGGTCTTTTCACGATATCCCATATTACTAAATGGAATTTCCTCTGGTTTCCTTTGCCACCCTGCCACAAGAAGTCTCTGAACAGTTTCAAAACCTACTCCATGATTTCCTTTGGGGCAAGGAGACAATAAGCTTGATAGATAGGAAGTGAAGAAAGCACTGATTTGATAAGAATTAACTTACGGGCATGGTTAAGCCAATGCCCTCCCCATACTACTATCTTGGATTTAATCTTATTAATAACATCAATCCAGAGTGAATATCTGTTGAAGCCCAATGTTAAAGGTAAACTGAGATAAATGATTTTATCCCAAGAAGCAAACCTAGAAAAGCCCAAAAATCGAGCAATTCGAAGAATGGTTTGTTCATTAGAATTCCATCCGTAAACAACACTTTTTCTTTTGTTGACCAACGCTCCTGAGATGGTGCAAAAGATTTGGAGAATCTCTTGGAAGACCCTTGCTATTCTTAAGGAAGCTCCTCCTAGTACAAGAGAATCATCAACAAACAATGCATGGTTGATTGGTTCTATTCCTTTCATCATTCGGATGCTCAGGATTTCCTTGACATTTCTTTCAGCAGTCAATTTCCTACTCAAAGAGTCTGCCATCATAATATACAAAAAAGGAGACATCAGGAAAGCTTGCCTTATCCCCCTAGTTACTTGAAAATATGAGGCAGGTCTCCCATTTACCAGAGGGGCTATCCATGGTTTATCAGTATAGGCTTTGATCAAATTAACAAAAGATGGACTAAACCCAAAAGAGAGTAAAACTTTATAGAGATATGAGAATTTTACCCGATCAAATGCATTGGACATGTCCATTTTAATTAGCATCCCTTGCTCCTTTATCTGAAAGCTAGAGTGCATGGCTTCCTATACAAGTATCGCGTTGTCCAAAATATGTCTCCCTTTGATGAAACTGCCTTTATTAAATTGAGCACATAGATCTGTGGACAAACACACAACTCACATGATAGATCACACAATTTACTCAGTTATTGAAGAATGAAACAGTGCAAAAATGGTTTGCAGCTGTGAATGCTTTTCATTAATCAAAGAGTAATTATATAGATAATTACAATGAAGTACAATGGCTTTAATAGCCACAAGAAATTCGAACCCACACGAGGAAGTTCGAATTGATTAGACTCTACTTGACTGTAGGTAACCAAGACCTTGTCTAAATCACTATCGGAGGACTCAATAGTTAATTGACCTTGTCTAAACCATAATCGGAGTTCATCGGAGCTCTAAAACACAACTCAAGTGTTACATTCAGTGTTGACTAAGGTTAATTGACTGTGGTGGGTGAGAAATGCGCCCCACATGACTGCAGTCAAGTAAACCTAGCGCTAACTGAATGTAGAGGACTAGAACTGAATGTAACTGACTCCTAACTTAGCTTGACTAGTCATCAACTAAAGTGAACTGACCTTGGTTGGTTTCAGCACTCCCAGTGGCTTCCTAAATTGTAGGGATTGGTCTAGGAGGCTCCTAAACTGATGCAATCAAGTGAAATCAGTGGCAGTGAGCCTCAATTAGTGTTCCCCACACTTTAGTAACTAAAACATGTGCCCCAATTAGGCCAAGTGGACCCAATGGTGTTAATGACTATAAATAGACTAGATGGACTCCCGATTTAGACATGACTCCCGATTTAGACATATGACCAAATTTGGACAATGGAGGATTAATAATCCTAACACCCCCCCTGAATGCTAACTTGGACAATCTATGGGCCCTGGTAACTAAGACCACAGGTCACCCATTACATCAAGTAAAGTAAAGTAACTGCTCAAAAACAAGGTGCTGGGGAAAAAACCACATGGGAAAAAATCCCCCCTGTAATTAAGCAGGTAGAATCAGGATCAATCTACTTCTTCTGTGCTCAGGTATCCTGGGGCCTGGAATGTGAACCTCTCCATCATTATGTCTGGAGGAATCTTCCTCTTTGGAAGAAGTATTATATGCTCAACTAAATTAGAAATATAGACAGCTGTCGGATGAAGACTGGACCCATGTAGAGCAACTGAAGTCAACTGAAAAGTGAGAAAAGGTTCTTGAGAATTTAAAGAACATGAGGAACACTCAAGAAACTGATATGTTGCAGCCATGAACATCAAAACATGGGTGGTAAGAACAGCCCCAAGTGTTAGGAGCAAGTGTCCAGGCGGATGCATAAAATCTTCCTCTTTACTAGTTTTGTGAGGAGATGAGCATGTGATCAATGGTAGAGAAGCACTGGGACTGTTGAGAGCGAATGCTTGAGCTCCATAGTTTGATACGGCTTCTGAAATAGATAATGAATCACATAATAAAATATCAACAACCTCATATGAGGAAACTAACACCAAATCCCCATCAACAGTTTTGAAGAGAAAGTGCGGTACTTGATTTTTCACACCGGAATTGGTGAGAGCAGCTACAAGCATGATTGAAGGCTTTTGGATTTTAAAATATGAACCAAATAATATCAGATCAGAAATTAAATCAGATCTAAATAGGTTCAAAATAGATCCAAAACTGTGAAATGGAATCAAATCCCCAGCAACAGTTTTGTAGGAGACTTGCGGTACTTGTTTCTTCACACCGTTGATGAGAACAACTACAAGCGGTACTAAAAGATTATGAATTTGATATATTAAACCAATCAATATCATATCAGATCTAAATAAGATCATATCAGATCCAATAAGGTTAATATCAAATTCAAATAAATGGTTAACCGAGACGGTGGATGCACAGCTTTCTTCTTCTTCAAAATTCTGAATTTTGGTGCATGCAATCCTGCAGGAATTTGCTAGAAAATATAGATCATGGGGAGCGAATGGATCACTCTGGTAATCTGGTATTTCTTCCAAAATATCCAAGGTATCACATATTTTCACACCAGCAGCAACATTAGAGGGAGAAAAATCAAATTTCTCTTCACTTTCGGAAGCAATTACTGGTAAAATTTGCATAGAATTTAAAGGAAAATCACCGATGAATGTTTGCATGGAAGTGCAGCAGAATTTTTCTTCAATATCAAAGATTCGAATGTCTTCTTCTGTTTCAGCAATATGAGAAGATGAGATATCAGAGATCTCATGAACTTCCGGAGCATCAGGAGAAGGAGTCACTTCATGGAGACTGTCTTCAATTCGAATTGACTGTGTAGAAGTTTCCACTTCTTCTTCATCTTGAACAACTTCATCAGAGAGAGTGGAGGTTGAGATTTTTGGATCAAGGATGCTTATGGTGCTGGATGTGCTCTCCAAAGTGCTATTATTATCCTCATCAGTCGTTCCAAAGGTTCTGTCCAATCTTGTCCAGAGTTCCTATGGATCTTTAATAGATCTACTGAGGTAGCGCAAGCTAGGAGAAAGAGCCAGTTTCATTATTTCAAAAGTTGCATCCTTTGCATTTAGCCTGTCATTTTCACTCTCAAAAGACTTTCTATCGAGTCCATTAGACACCCAAAGGAGATCTTGTCTTTTCAGAAATATAATTATCTTCACCTTCCATTCATAATAGTCTGAGGATCGGGTCAGAAGAGGAACTGATGAATCCATTAGAAGTTGTACCTACAAAACAAAAAAAAGGGCACCGTAAGGTCGGACAGCCTGCACTTTTGGAATTTTCTTCACACCCAGCGTAGTTAATCATGCAAGATTGATCAACAATTCCTTTGATTGGGTTATTAAATGGTAAATTCTCCGCTTCTGGTGCAGTGCTGGAAGGAGCAATTTTTCCCAAAAAATGATCCAATCGGAGTTCTAAGGAGGAGAAGTGCCTTGTCTGCCGAGGCTCTGATACCATATTAAATTGAGCACATAGATCTGTGGATAAACACACAACTCACATGATAGATCACACAATTTACTCAGTTATTGAAGAATGAAACAGTGCAAAAATGGCTTGCTATTGTGAATGCTTTTCATTAATCAAAGAGTAATTAGATAGATAATTACAATGAAGTACAATGGTTTTAATAGCCACAAGCAATTCAAATCCACATGAGGAAGTTACAATTGATTAGACACTACTTGACTGTAGGTAACCAAGACCTTGTCTAAATCACTATCGGAGGACTCAATAGTTAACTGACCTTGTCTAAACCATAACTGGAGTTCATCGAAGCTCTAAAACACAACTCAAGTGTTACATTCAGTGTTGACTAAGGTTAACTGACTACGGTAGGTGACAAATGTGCCCCACATGAGTGCAATCAAGTAAACCTAGCACTAACTGAATGTAGAGGACTAGAACTGAATGTAATTGAATCCTAACTTAGCTTGACTAGTCATCAACTGAAGTGAACGGACCTTGGTTGGTTTTGGCACTCCCAGTGGCTTCCTAAATTGTAGGGATTGATCTAGGAGGCTCCTAAACTGATGCAATCAAGTGCAATCAGTGGCAGTGAGCCTCAATTAATGTTCCCCACACTTTAGTAACTGGAACATGTGCCCTAATTAGGCCAAGTGGACCCAATGGTGTTAATGACTATAAATAGACTGGATGGACTCCTGATTTAGACATGACTCCTGATTTAGACATATGACCAAATTTCGACAAGGGAGGATTAATAATCCTAAAATCCTTAACTGGGTAAGATAAGCTTATCTAACAGAGGTTTTATTCTGTTTGCGAGGAGTTTCGAGAGGAAATGAAAATCCATCTGGGCCTGGAGCCTTATTGGATTCCATAGCCCACACAACATTGTTGATTTCCTCCGTAGAAAAGGGATTCATTAGATTTACATTATTCTCCTCACTAACCAGAGAAGGCATATGAGAAAGAAAATCAGAAGTGAACTCCTTATTTCCAATCCCATCCTCTGTGTAAAGATGCTAAAAGTAGATATCAACAACTTCTTTAACTTGAACAAAACCTTTAGAAACAGTCCCATTTGCTGAGGTGATTTCTGAAATAAGATTTCAAGAGAGACAGGCCCTGTACTGGCGGTGGAAGAAAGTAGTGTTACGATCTCCAGAATTTAACCACATACTTTGAGACTTAAGCCTTGAATATTCTTCTTCGTGTTTGAAGGATCGAAAGGAGACAATTTGAGCTACTTGATCCTTTTCCAAAGCTTGTATAGTTATGTCACTCCTCTCCAACTCTAGCTGTAAATCTGCTAACTGCTGCACAACCACTTTTCTCAGAGCAGTGGGAGAATTGGACGGAGATTTAACCCACTCTTTCAAGTCTAATTTGGTTGCTTTTAATTTCTGCTCCCAAACATAGTTAGGTGACCCAATGATTGAAGTGGACCAATCCTTAGCTACAACTACCAAAAAAACTGTCCTGCTCAATCCACTGAGGGTTGAAACGAAATGGAATCGGGCCCAAGTTTTCTACCTCATCCAACTGCAAGAGGATGGGTTTGTGATCCAAGGTAAGTTTAGGAAGGATTTTTGAAGAAACTAATTTCTTGTCCAATAAAAAAGAGCTCTGAACTAAAAACTTGTCAAGACAAGATCAAATGTGATCAACTCCTGTTATATTATTAGTCCATGTATATAAACCCTTCTTGGGTTTAAAATCAATGAGGTCCCACTGCTGGATCAAATCCGCAACAAAAGGAAGCAGTTGATCTATAATGGTGTTACCTCCTTTTTTTTTTCCTTTGAATAAAAAACAAGGTTTAGATCTCCAGCTATAATGATGTTTGAAGGAGAAATCGATTCCATAAAATCATATAACGTATGCCAATAGGATGGACAGGAATGTAAAGATTAAACAAGGCGATAGAAGTCTTGTTTAATTTATATCAAAGCTCCGTACAAATCCAATGTTGTGTTTCAAAAGAACTTACCAGCTGAAACATTTCCTCCGACCAGACTGTGGCAAGACCTCCTGAGGAGCCCCTTGCAATTACAACGTTTCCTGAATTTAGTTTCCATTTAATACGACTTAGATCAAGAAGAGTTTCCCATTTAATTTTTGTTTCTTGCAGCATGATGATATCTGGAGTTTCTATTTTCAAAAGATCTTTAACAGCTTCAGGTTTCATAGAATTCCCCAAACCTCTGCAATTCTAAGAAACTATCTGCATTATCTATTAGGAATGGAAGTCGAAAGACCTCCCTTGGGTGGCCTTGCTCTGGTATTCCGTCCAATTGACATTTCTAGAGTTGATTGGCTTCCCTGCATTTTTTACCTCTCCGCTTCTTCCTCTCTTGCTTCCTTGAGGGATTTCCTCCCTACCTTTTTCAAAGGTCTTTCAAATGTCTCATCATCCAATGAGTCAAAAAATTCTGGGGGTTTCTTCCTTATCATATCAACATAAGAGGGTGAAGAACCTCTAGTTAAGGAACCCAGGTGAGCTGGAAGAATTCCTACATGTAACACCCCGGTTTTGACCCTGTTGCATTAATTGTACATGATGTATATGTTGTAAATGATCATGGTGAGGAGCTAAAGGCCAAGGCCCTGCCATTGATTGGTTATGCTATGTTTTGGATTTAAATTTGTCACCGATGGTATATCGGGGCATGCGGCATATATTATGTTTGTCATCATGTAAATATGCATCTATAATTAATTAAATGAATCCGACCAGCTACAATCGCGACAACTAAAATGAGAAAGGGGCATGATTTTCACAAGGATAAGGGTGGGGAAATTGTCAAACCTTGAGCCATGAGGGAAAAACCCATGTGTCACCACCTTGTCTTACCCAACCACCTCCATTGAGAATTGCTGGTGGTGGTTGAGGCAGTTATTGTTTTTGGGAGTGGGGTGGCAGGACTGTCAGTCCTTGCCTACACGCACACTCCACCACAACGTTTGACTTCACAATGGCAAGAGAAACCTTCATGCACTCTCCACTACGCAGGCCTCACGATTGTTTGTTCACCTCCACGCACAGGATTTACCTGGTTCTCACCTCCTGCAGACATATCATTCTCTCCATGCCTGTGCTGAACACTCATGCACATCCAATTCGCGTCCTCTCTGTAGGCTGTTCGTCCTCATGCAGGGACCATATTCTGTCCATTATCCTCACGAACATGTATTCATTTGTTTTGGTCTCACACAGCGAGCTAGGAGCTGTGCGTTTTCATCCACGATTTCCTGAGAAGAGCCATTCACGTCCTCAGCTGTATGTTCTCCTTACAGACCGACTGTTTGGGGTCGTTTTCCCATGTTGTGAGTTGTGCTCACTGATTACATTTTGGGACTGTTGTTCTTCCCCCATGTTCACTGATACGTTTGGGACTGTATAATTCGCTTGGGATTCGTTTTCCCTGTTAAGCTGTAACGGCTGATTGATTGCCTGCGAGCAATGGCTGGTCTTCGGACTGTGTTGGGAGCAGGGATGGGGGCTTGGTTTGCTTGATAAACCTGGTGGCTGGAAACCACATAGACAGAGATAGAGGGCTGGCTTTCTTCTCCACAACCCTTGAATAGCAATGGAAGGGAATGCAGGGCCTGAGGGACTGTGTAGCAGAGAAGGGACTAATTCCTTGTGTTGGGTGTGTGTGGGTGTCTTAGAAGTCAGGCTAGTTCTGGTGCAGGTGTTCCTAGCTCTGTAATGAGCTCACCAGCTTAACATTTAGCCTTTCCCAACTCCTCAATGGCCTGATAAACCCAAGTGTGTTGGCCTGGCTGTGTTTTGTGTATCCTTGGCTATGTGTAAGCCTGTGTGTTCCGTATTTCTTGGAGAATCATGCCCAGCTCGAGGGTGGCAGCGTTGCTGAGAGATTAAGGAGCACGCTGGCCTATGGTTGGGTGGAACGTTGCAGCGACGTAGCTGGTTGCGGAACGAGCTCTTCATAAGATAAGTGATCTTGTCTATTTTACTTCTGCAACCATATTTACTGCTAATGAATGTTATGAACATGTTGAATGAATGCTTGTATGAATGTACTTTGAATTCCGCTGTGTCTAATAGATAATTGTAGCTGTGTATGATAAACAATTGCATCTGTGCATGATAAATGTCCATGTGTGCATGTTCCACTTCAAAGCATTTGTTTAAGCATTATGTTTCACCAATTCTTATGCATGTACATGTTCATGGGGCTCTTAGCCCGGATGGTTAACACCATGGTCGCGTCCTCTTCGCCGGTCGGAGGGTTGGGGACGTGACATTGCATTAACTTCCTCAATGACTGTGGAAAGGGGTTGTTGATCCCTATCTTTTGCAGAGAAGGAGGATCTTCTAAAGTGCTAAGGATTTCAAAAGGGTTCAAAGGTTCTTCTGCCCAAGAAGAAGTTGCGATCCCTTCCACCTAAGGCTGGTATGAAATGTGTGCACTGGATCCTGTTGAATCCCCTTTAACTCCGAATTTGCTGGTTTGTTTCGTTGAAACCTATTTCTGAACCTTTGTCCATTGATCTCCTTTTTCCTTCTCCTATTCATCCTCAACCTTCTTTTTGTAATGCCTCATAAAGTGGCCATATCCATGGCAGTGCCTGCACTTAAACGACAATTGTTTGTAGTCCAATTCTTGCGCATGAGACCAATCTGCCATTGTTAATTTAATGGCTTATGGAAGTGCTATTTCCATATCAACCTCTACACAAATTCTTGCACAAGAGTACCGATCCTTCCTGTCTGCTCTATCGTTGTATTTTCAAGGAGTATTCCCAATTGATTCTAAAGATTTGGGGCTCTAGCAGTGCAAGGGAATATGAGGTAGGTATACCCAAACTGGGATGACCAAAGGAACCTCTTGAGTTGGGTCAAAGTCCGACATCCATTTATTCAGATACAGACCCTGAGGGCCCATGAAGTATAGTCCGTTCCTAAAGATGAGGTTCCCGTCTTCAATGCTTTCAAAGATGAAGACAAAAAAACCCTTCTCGACGAAATGGCTTTTAATTCCTTACGAGACCAACGAATTCCAATTCCTCTACACCCATGATTCAATGGCTCTTGGAGATGGCCATAAGCTAGTAAACTGACCTATAAGGCCCCGTTCAACAAGATTCAAAGGAACACGACATGATTCTTCCACCGAGAGAGCAACAATTGGAATGGCCTCCAATTTCTTGACAAATTTCTGCCGTGAGGCTGTGACAGGGCACTTACAACAAGCAACTATTGGTTTCTTGAAGGCAAAGAGCTCGAGGGAAAAGGAAAGGGGAGGCTTAGTGCCCCCTCCTGGGGCCATGACAACGAACAACAGGTCGACAGAATGGAACTAGGCGCAACAACGCTCCAAGATCTTGTTTCCCAGCAAGAGCTTTATTTTTTGCACTCAAGCATCCAAGTGGTGCTAAACTAGGGAATCTTAGCAGCAACTCCCAATTCAAGGAAAAACTACCTATAAAAAAAAAAGATCAACAACTTACTCCTAAGCTAGGGGCCGCAAACTCCAAACCACCGAATCTTGCCAAATTCTGAGCGTGGAAGATCGGACCAGAGCCGAGGAGGCTTCATCGATCCCATTTTGTTATCTTTTGTATAATTGATTAATGTATTATATAAATTATTTTGTATAATTGATGATGATATTATATTAAAAATATATAAATTTCGATTATTTAAATATTTTTCATAAATTTTTTTAAATTAATTAAATAATTGCTCATTAGTTTTTTTTAAGTTTAAACAAGGTGAATTGTCACGTCCCCATGCCTTTGACCAGCGAAGAGGACGCGACCCATGGACTTAACCACCCGGGCTGAGAGCCCCATGAACATATGCATACATAAAAATTGCTGAAACAGAATGCTTAACAAAGACTTTGAACTAAAACAACAACACTCAGTCATGCATGCATTTATCATGTTCATCGTATCATTAACAGAAAAGATAGTTGCAGAAGTAAAAATGGATAAGATGACTTATCTTAAGATGAATTCATTCCGCAACCAGCTACGTCGCTGCAACGTTCCACCCAACCATAGGCCAGCGTGCTCCTTAATCTCTCAGCAACGCTGCCACCCCCGAGCTGGGCATGATTCTCCAAGGAATAAGGGAACAAGAGGCTTACACGGAACCAAGGATACACAAAACACACAGCCAAGCCAACAGAGTTGGGTTTATCAGGCCATTAAGGAGTTGGAGAAGGCAAATTGCTAAGCTGGTGAGCTCATTACAGAGCCAAGAACACCTACACCAGAACTAGCTTGACCTCTAAGACACCCAAACACACCCAACACAAGGAATCAGTCCCTTCTCTGCTACACAGTCCCTCAGGCCCTGCATTCCCTTCCAGTGCTATTCAGGGGTGATGGAGAAGAAGGCCAGCTCTCTAGCTCTGTCTGTGTGGTTTCTAGCCACCAGGTTTATCAAGCAAATCTAAGCCAACATCCTTGCTCCTCTCACAGTCTGAAGACCAACCATTGCACTCAGGCAATTAATTTAGCTGTCACAGCTTAACAGGGAAGACAAATTCTGAGTCATTCTTGGCCCTATCGTGGCCAAAATGACTCTCCAACGAACTTACAATAGTCCCCAAAACGAAAGGGCGACCACAGCAACCACAGGCAACTACGTGGGGAAAATCAATGATCCATATGAGCAGTGAAGTCACCAAGGAACTTACACATAGTCCTTGAGGTAAAAATGGCCTTCCACAGGAAAATCGTGGGTGATAGTGGCTGAACGGCTCCCAGCTGGCTCGGTGAGTAACAACAACGGAAAAACACAGCGCGTGAGAGAAATCCACACCCAATTCCAATACGAGTTAACACACAGTCGATTCCCCCGTGAGGAAAACGTGAATGGCAGTGGAAATGGCTCCTCTCTCCTGGCTGCGTGAGATCAAAACAAGAAAGAGTCATGTGCGTGGAAAAAAATCCGACCCTGTGAGGAATGAACAGACAATGGAGGTCCTGCGTGAGGAAAAATAGCTCCGTTTTTGTCCGTGGATGAACAACAACAGGAAGGACGCGAATTGGAAGTGTGTGAGCCTTCAACACAGTCGTGGAGAGGAGAATGTCTGCATGAGTGTTTTTGCCATTCTGGAGTCAACCATGGATGGAGTGTGCGTGTGGGTGAGGACTGACAGTCTTGCCACCCCACTCCCAAAGACCATAACTGCCCCAACCACCAACAGCCTTTCTTAATGAAAGTGGTTGGAATAAAACAAGGTAAGAAGACACATGGATTTTCACCCCATTGGCCAAAGCTGGACAAATTCCCCCACATCCTCATCCTTGGGAAAATCATGCCCCTTTCGATTTAGTTGCCGCGATCGTAGCTGGTTGGGTTCATTTAATTAATTATAGATGCATATTTACATGATGACCCACATAATGTATGTCGCATGCCACGATATACCATCGGTGACAAATTCAAATCCAACACATAACATAACCGATCAATGGTGGGGCCTTGGCCTTTAGCTCCACACCATGATCATTTACAATTTATACATCATATACTTCTAATGTAGCGGGGTCAAAACCAGGGCATTACATGAATGAGCAGCATAGCTGCATATTCCCTGCCACATCTTTCGAGATAATTTGTCATTTTATAACTTTTAGCTAGTTATAAAATAAAAATAACATTTTAAAATTTTTATAAATAAATTATATTTCAAAATATTAAATTTAAATAAAAATATTACAAAACTTTAAAACACATTTTAATTATTTTTAATATTAATATAAAGTCAAACTTGTTTATGACGAAATAATCCCTATATACCTTGAGAAAGACTTATTATTCATTTAATTTCATTCCATATAAATCAAATACCTAAATAATCCCTATATACCTTTTTTTTCAGAGGAAATCTCCACGGAAAACCCAGCAATACTTCCCCACTATGTGGATGGTAGAGGTGGTAAACCGCCAGCCATCCTCACAGATGGCCTAACCCCGAAGGACTCAAGGCTCGAACCCGTGACCTCTCCCCGTACCAAGAGAGTGTACGCACGTCTTACCAATTGAGCTAACCCTTAGGACTAATCCCTATATACCTTGACAGAGACTTATTATTCATTTAATTTCATTCCACATAAATCAAATACCTTAACATCCTAGACTATACTATATGAAGATAATAAGAAGAAAACACGAGTCTTCTCGTTCATTCATGTGAGCTTGTCTATCCTACCGACAAGATGACCACTTCGTAGAGTACCAAGTGCCCACGAGACAAACTAAACAACACTTAAACATGAGCGATGGCCCACCTCATCCAAATAATTGTTTGCTTAAAATGTGATGAAAATAATATAAAAACAAGTGGAAAAAGCAACAAAGTTGCTTAGTACCTGCCTCTTAAAAAAGGTTTGATAAAAAAATGTCTTAATGTATTAAAAGTCTATGTTAAAAGTAAGGATGAAACCATGTCTAATCATTGGTAGTCCCATGTCTTTAAAATTTGAACTAGAATTGGAAAGATATGAGAGTTAACAATAAAATCTTGAACTTGTTACAAATGCATATTCAAATATTTATAAGGTTTATGAAACAAATTGGTATTAAAAAAATAACAATATAAATGTTTTTTGAAAGCTTGGCCACATATTCAAAACAAATGATCGTTAGAATATTAACAACAATTTCCATTTTGGTAGACATCCATAAACCAATAACAATACATATAATAAAATATTTTGCATCAATAATAATAATAAATATTAAAAAAACAATAAAATAGATAGATGCATTGAATTGATCTACACTTATATGTCTTTAATTGTTTAATGGTGTTCTTAACAAGAGCCATGAGGTGCCAATGTTCCCGACATTGTATTTATGTTGTTGGTGGTTTGCATGTTTGCAGTTGCTTAAAAGAAATTAAACTCAAGAAAAATAGAGTGAAATTTGTTATAGGAGACGACCTAGAACTACCTCAATTAGAGGCTATATATTCAATTTAAATTGATAAAAAAATATGGCCAGAGTTAATGAAAAGAAAATGCAAAATTAATACATGTGTCTTGAATGTCTATTGTGATAAAGAGGATTGATGGTTAGATTTCAAAGCTTTATCTAATGACAAATTCATATCATTGCTTCTATTTGATGATCAAATCATCAAATTGTTATTCGTTTAAATTTGCTTCTATTTGATGATCAAATCATCAAATTGTTATTCATTTAAATTGTTATATATTAAACAGACTCCTTGGCCACGAATTTGAGGTATAAAAATTAACAATGACACAAATATTGTTATGCTTTATATTATTTGTAAGTTTTAAATCATTTTAGTTTTATGCCATATACTTACATGTTTTCCTTTTAATATGGGTAATTTCGTGTACCAAATGTTAAGAATGATATAACTATTTTTAGGTATCTCATTTTTTTATGTTTTAAATCATTTTAGTTTTATCCAAGTATAATTATATATTT
>LPNX010506155.1:299253-394780 GCA_001517045.1 Pseudotsuga menziesii
AAAAAATCACTGTTATTACCTCTCTTTCACTGGTCTTTGAGATTTTGATGCATATGGGTACTCAAATTTGAGAGCTATAATGGATCCAAGATTTTCCATAAAACCTTTGACTGTTATTATAGGTGCTCAAAATTGAGATCTGCATACAACCGGCTGCTAATGTTGGTTCATGTACTCTGGACAGGTACTGAATGCCAGAAAAGTCCATTCCTAAGGATGCTGCTTACCAGATCATTAATGATGAATTGATGTTGGATGGGAATCCTAGACTCAATCTGGCTTCCTTTGTTACTACATGGATGGAGCCCGAATGCGATAAGCTCATGATGTCTGCCATTAATAAAAACTATGTAGATATGGATGAATATCCAGTCAGTACAGATTTGCAGGTTAGCAGATCGAATCCCCATGCTGCCAGGAAGATTGATGTAACTTATAACGCTGGGTAATATTAATTTTTTTCTAAAATGTATGAATGCTTGATCATGTTGTTCCAACAGAATCGATGTGTGAATATGATAGCTCGATTGTTCCATGCTGAAGTTGAAGATGGAGAGCAGGAAGTTGATGTTGCAACAGTGGGATCCTCAGAAGCCATCATGCTTGCAGGTCTCGCATTTAAACGCAACTGGCAGAACAAATTCGGAATCCGAATCGGCTCGAATCAAATTCCGTTGAGCTGACTCCAAGTTCGCATATATGTGTAACAGTTGAATCAACGATTGGGAATAGAGCGGAGTTCGATGAACAGACAATGCATGG
This sequence comes from Pseudotsuga menziesii, assembly GCA_001517045.1. Lineage (NCBI taxonomy): Eukaryota > Viridiplantae > Streptophyta > Pinopsida > Pinales > Pinaceae > Pseudotsuga > Pseudotsuga menziesii. The sequence continues at coordinate 300,016 of LPNX010506155.1, forward strand.
CACAGATTAGATGATGGATTAACGACCAGGATGAAAGCGGAGGTTGCAAAGTCCAGTAATCAACGGTCCAGAAAATTTACATATGATGTCATTGTTACGACGTGTCGACCCAAATCCAGATAACAAACTTCGAGGATGACATCATCCCTGCTCAACCAATAGCAACACAAATAAATAGGATTTTAATAAATTTAAAAATTGATATTTTTCATGTTACAAAGTTAAACTTTAGAATAGAGATTTTAATCCTTTAAACATGCACCGATATGCACCAGCTAATAGCAAAAGTCAACGCGGTTTGAAATCGAACGATTACAATATACCAGCCGGAGGCAGGTATAATAAAATTTTGGATTTGCCCATGATATCTATGTGGAGGAGCGTTAAGGTTTAAAAGTATCCCTGGACTTAATTATAGTCTCTTCGGTATACATTGTGAATAATTATGTCGCTTGATGGGGACATATAGCGACGAATTTTTGTATCGACTAATATATAGAATGAGTGGTTTTTTTTTTCTAACTTATAATCCTTAGTTTAGATATTCAAGTTAAAAATTAGTTAGAAATTTTGGAAATGTTATTTATCTTTTATGTGATTGGTTATTTGGTTGTTATGTTTGTATTTGGTGATGGAACACGAGGGATGGTAATTAGCATTTGTTATTTTTTTGGTTGTCTTTTTTCCAAAGAAAAGTATCACAACCTTATCTTAGTAAAACCATATTGTTCACTAGACTTTTTGGAAATACAATTTGTAGAAAAACAGAACTGAGAGCCTGCCAGTGACTATAGTTCAACAAAAAACTATCTAATTATCTATTCATTGTTTATAACTATGATCCAAAACTGATACAACAAAAAACTATCCATATAGAATTACATTCTTCACCAGCCCATAAAAACCATGGAGCCATCAGAAAGCTCCCATAAGTCCATGAAGCCTTCTGGCAAGAGGAGTCCCTTCTTGGTTGTTGTTTGTTTAATCGTTCATTTGAATATGTAATGGCATCCACTATGGTATGTGCAAGTAATTGATATTTTATGAAGGACTCTTGGTATTTTCACATTGCATTTTTATTTGTGGTTGGTGTCTCTTAGTCACGTTTGGCATTTTCTTTCGCTTTGTTGTCGGTGCTTTACGATGGATGGTCGAGGGTTTATGGTGTATTGGATGGTCGAGGGTTTTTGGTGGGACTTCATTATTTTATGGTCACATCGTTTGTGTGACCCTATTCTCCTATGTGATCATCATGGAGTAATATTCTCCTATTACCGTTCTTCGTATAAGGGAGGTGGAAAAGCAATTATCCCACATGTATTATGGGATGTATATATTCCATACCTATAGCTATATAATAGAGGTGAAGAAGATCCTTAGGTATGATGATGATTACGTTTTTGTGAACAATATTGTAAAGTTGTGATAAGCATACATGGGTGGTGCTCAAGTGTAAGAGTGGATATTTATGAAGAATAAAGAAGATGAATCATTCTCGTGGATATTTCCTCATTTTGGATTTTACCATGTATATATTATGTATTGTCTCTTCTACTATTTTCCTCTCTTACTATTTAATGATTTGGTGTTTGTATTGATAAGAAAGTAGACTAGTTAGATTTTGGTTATTGATTTACATGTTAGTAACTTTAATGTTGTATGTTTATGCATATTTCTCAATAATCTAACGCACAACATGTGGCCCAATAGAGTGTCCAAAGGCATCCAAAAGATGCACTTATTTAGTTTAAGTTATATCTTCCACTGTTGGCACCTTTCAAACATTAGCCACAACATTGAAATATGGTCTTCAATAAACTGTACAATGTCCAATTGTCTAGGTATACTTCCATGAATTTGTGAATATATTCCCCGAATATTGCAAATCACAGAGAATATAGTCGGTGGATTCTTAAGTCTAATTGACATTACATTGTATGCATTGGAACCCCATTTAGTTATGAAGGTGGTATTCTTCTTGTTTGTTTTAATTTGTCATGCGCATTTGGTGTTATCCTTAGAATTTGTCCATGAAGAAGTATGCTTATTTTCCTGCTACTTGGATAAGTACTTTGTCGATGAATGGTGTGGGGATTTGGTTATGAACATAAATGGCATTCAACTATTGGAAATATATAAATACTCTAATACCTATACCTACTTTCTTGTCTTCAGTCTCTATCGGGCTAATCTAGTTTAACTCTACTATTGTAAAAATTCAAGCCAATTGCCAATATCTTATCAATTTACTCCATTACTTATTCTTTTATCCTAGGATTCATTCACTACCGTTGTTTCTTTTTTTCCAAAGAAAAAGGTAATATTTTACTACCCCCAAAAAGGATTAAAAACTCATTCGTCAAGTGCCCCTAGCATGGAATACATTGCAAAAAATTTACTTTACAAAATAGAATTTGTTACAAGAATTTTGGTACTATTCATATAGTTCTAACTGTCTTTGGACTTTACAATTAGATCATACTTTACTCTAGTATACAAAAATAGACTAAATAGCATACCACTAAAGTAGAGATAAACAAAATAGATATCACCAAAAATCCATAGTGGTTATGGCTCCTATATAGAGTCCTCTTGAATAGTAATGAAACAAATGGATCCTCTAGGTAGCCCAAGTGCTTCCTTTGATAGACCATCAATGACCTAGTTTAATTCTCTGAAGATATGGCAGATTCTAAAGGAATGATAAGCGCCACCTAATTCCCTAAGATGTACTCCAATTGACCAAAGACTATTATTACTTAATTGAATTACACCATTCATTCAATTTACCACCAACGTCGAGTACCCAAACACTTGTAAGTCACTGACTTCCTCATCCATGGGAGCTTGAGGAAAGTATGGATACCCAAAAACTTAGCCAAATGGTTGGAACCTTTGGTATAGTTTGCATGAAAAGAGATAAAGTGATCATCTTAGTGATATAGTGTACCTTCAATGCCACATTGCTTATCCTCACCTTAACATACACCATTGAAAAAGCTCCAGCAGGAGCTCTTGTCCACCCACAACTCCCCCATCATTCGAGGATTAGACACAATGGATGTCGTTTTGAAAAACTAAAGGATAGAAATAATCCCAAACATGTCCTAGAATGTAGGAATCCTACGCTCATCAAACAAGAATTTATTTCTCATTGTCTAAAATCCCCATATAATAAAAAAAGGAAGACTTTGAAATTCTTTCCACTCTCGCTAAATAAACTAGGTCCTCAAAAAAATTCCAATACTATCTCCACTCCACAAATTATGAATGTTAAGCCTCTTTTCTATATCACTCCACACCGAGAAAATATAAGAACCCTTGATAACGAGATGATCCATATTCTCCTTAGCTTCTCAACATAAACAACAAATACTCAAACCTTGTACTTGATGTTTCTAGAAGAAGTCCCACGTCAACGCCTTATTCTCCAAAACCAACCACATTAAATTTGACTCTTAAGAGGAGCCCTAACCTTCCAAATTTTAGACCACCACCATGAACCTTCTTGATGGTCATTCAACATTACAACTTTGTAATCCAATCTAATAATATAAGTTCCTCCTGCACTGTTTCTAACCCAAACTAATTTATCTGGCTTCGCTCACAACTTGATATGGGCCCTCCACAAACAAAGTGTATAGTTATTCCATTCTTGAGCCAAAGTTTCAAGCAACTAGATATCTCTTGTTGTGTGCCAGCCTTGAGTCCACAAGTTGGACGTAGTAGATGCATATGCAAGTTGAGATAAATAAAAGACTTCACATTCCCCCAAATAATTTATAAGAGCCAGAGAAAGAAAAACTTTCTAACTACATCCCATCACCGCATTGGTTTCATTTTTTAATTGAATGGCCATCACCCACTTGCCACAACAAATAAGACCCAATGATAGGATAAGACAACACAATAGCTTTCCATTGATTGGTGCCTCCATTATATGAATTCCCCTCCCTCCTAATCCAACCCAACTTATTCAAGGGGATTCAATACTTCAAATTAATTAGCTTCTGCCACAACCCTTCCTTTGAAATTAAATTCCAAACTCTACAACTAAAGATCTACCAAAAACCTTAATGTCCTTAATGTACACACCTTTTCCCTTTGTAATTGATTGCCAATTGGTCCAGTAAAATCCCTTCAATTCCTTTGCATGCCATAAAAAAATAAAACACAGGCACCAAATATTATCCAAGACATCCTTGAGGATACTAGAAAAAGTATGCTAGTAATCAAGGATAGATTCCATAATCGATTTGACTAATATTAGTCTTCTTCCATGTGAGAGCCAACAATTACACCAAATACTGATTTTGGATTTGAAACGGGCTAACAACCAACACCAATCCCACTTTTTTTTTTTTTACTTTTGGTTTTAAATTGTATCCAAGATACCTTAAACCCTCATTGAAATCTAACATGTGAAACTAAAAGACATGTAGTGAGAACCCCACCACTCCTCCTTCCACCTGATTAGAAAAACAATTTGACTTTTCCAAACTGGATACCATACCTATAGATTAATAAAAGAGATTAAGAGTACCAGGCAACACACAACCTTTACTCAGGGATATATTTTTAATAAGAAGAATATCATCCACAAATAAGAGATGTATTACCTTTAAACCTATACCAAAGTGTAAACCCCAAAATTTTCAAATCTTGTGTGCCTCCAACAAACATCAATTAAGGCCTTCAACAACCAACAAAAAAAACATATGGAGAGAGAGGACATCCTTTATTTTGTTAATAAGAGGAAACCTTTTCTATTACTACTAAGACCGTAGTCTAATATTTACATACTCCCGACCCCTAAAACATGGAGTTAGGAAATGGTCCTACAATGAGAAGAGGAATACAAACAAGATGGCCCAAATAGTGTGACGCAAAAGCATGAGAGCTGCCCAACCTCTAAACTGAAGCACCCTTAATTGAATACAAGCCGAAAATAGTGAATTAAAAGCAAAAATAAAAAAGAACAGAAAGATAAACACCGACAGGCATAACAGGACCCGAGGCAAGACGAAAGCTAGGGCCACATGGTGGATTCTGCCTCCTCCGAGCCAGTGTTGCCGGCTTCTGTAGTCGCATTACGGACTTCCACATCCTCGACATTTCTTTGGATGCACTGAAAGAGAGGCTCGGCTAACCACAATAGACTTCTCATATGAACTAGGCCGCTTTCAGGGTCCTCCTTGAAAGTGCCCACAGTTATTCTTACCAGTTCTGCAAAGCTCTCCCTCTCATTCATAGAGCGTGAGAGAATAAATTTGAGACGCCAATAATTTGACATAACCACCTCTCGCCCATGTTTCAACCTGAATTCCCATAAATATCGTCTTCCATCGCGACAATGGAGTGTTGGATATGCTCTGGTGTCTCTTGGTTGAACAAGGTTTCCCAATCCACTTCTTCATTCCCACCTCCATGAGCTGCCATGCTAAATAGACTACCTGAAGCTCTGGTGGAATGACACTTCCTACACGAGGGCTTGCGTTTCCTCACTTTTCCTTTCGTGAGATTGCATACATGGGATCTGCTCAGGCCTGCGCGATAGTGATTCTCCCAAACAGTTTGCAAAATTCCAAGTGCTATGTCTTCCCTCTATGCCTTTCTCAAATAGTGGCTTGGAAACCAACATAGTAATCGTCCAATGCAGAACTAGGTACACATAGATATGGATGAGGGATGGCTTAAGGATTTTCCTTGAGCTGAATTCACATGCGATAAGTCGTCAGGATCCATTACGTGAAGCGAGATTGAGTGATCGTGATAATTCCAATGCTAGGTCATATGAAACTTGTTGTTGGTGTGGGTTTTTATGTCCTCACGATCCTTGCACAGATCTCCATCTGTCTTATGCATGCAGGCTGTCATGAGATGGGTAGACACATGTCCCCTCATGCACTTGCCCATCTCCGTGATCACCTACTGTCTCCTTTTGACCACCTACATCTGGGTGAGAGAGAAGACATCCTTGATAGAGCCCCTCCAAAGATTAAAATATAGAGATCCAGAACCATATATAATAACAACAAAAGAGATAAGAGTAAGATAGCTCATGACCTAGTTCATCATTGCTAGTGAAAAACATACACAAATCAACAATAATTGTAGACAAAGACAACAAGGCTAGTCATAGGCCTTTGATAAGTCGAGTTTAATAAACATGGCAAGGCTATTATAAACCTTTATGGAGTGGAGGCACTCTTGTGCTGCCCCAACCGCGTCATGAATTTGCCTCCCCTCTAGAAATCCAAATTGTTTGGGAGAGATGTATGATGACAAGACCGACTTTAATATGACTGCCATAATTTTGTAATGATATTGTAGACAATGTTACATAATGTGTACACCCCATTGTTGACCCCAACATGTAAATATGGTGTAATTATGTAAAGGATAGAAGTCGATATGAATGGTTTAGGATGACCAAATGTATTGTAAATATGTACATTATTTTTTAATATAAAAAATCTCCAACAGTTGGGGGGCTATGATTCCACATGTGGGGGAAGTGAGAAGGGATAAGGGGTGATGATCCTAGATTATGATGGGAGGCTATGGTTCCACATGTGGGGGATGTGAGAAGGGCTAAGTAGATGATCCTAGACTATGTCCTTAGCCTTCATTAACCTTTCTAACCAAATTTTCTTAACCTTTGAGTGAGTATCACTTCAATTAATTATGGGATTAGTTATCCTAAGTGAGATTAAAAAAATGGGAAAGTGGTCGCTTTTGGGGAAGCCACTAATCAAACTATAGTCATACATATATCTTGTTAGAAAATCATTCAGTTACCATTCCTTCTTCCATTCGGACTTTAAGAGGGGAGATCATCCATGCTATGGTGTCTCTAGTTGGGGAAATCAAAAGAAGACCAGTTATCATAATGTATCACTTGATCCTAATTCTATAAACAATGACCTAACTATCCTGATAAACTTCTGCCATAAAGTAGGGAAACCGACCTGTAGTATGACATCCCTAGAGCCTTGTCAAAGAGACTTCTTAGCCAACCTGTATTGGAGCACCAAAAGGGGAAGGGACATCCTGAGGGACTACAATGTAGAGAAGGGGGTACCATCCCTAGCATTGCATAGACTAATGGGGGATGAAAGAGGGGTTGAGTTCAATAGTGTAGGGGTTTTCCCACACCACTTGGGTAGAGGATAGGTTCCCTTAGGTAAGGAGCACTCTGAGATGAGTGTGGTTGTGTATTGGAGAGGAAGAGGTAGTAATTATCCCATTGTAGATTGATAACCCCAACTTAGGGGTGACATCTATTAAGCGAAAAGACGACTTGACATAGTTCCTATGACTCAGAGGACATCCTATGCTTGCATCTGGTTGGAGGAAATTTAAAAGATAAGTGCCAAATGTTTATGATTTCCATGGATTAAATTTATGTTATGTGTTTGCTTATTTCACTATTATGGAAATGATATTATGCATGGATTTATTGAGTTTGGTATGAATGCATTCATGGTACAAAATATTTGCATAATTAGAATGTGAAATTTTTGTTTAAAATATTGCTATGTATATATAACTTTCATTGTTAAAATTTGAATTATAGAAAACCATTGGAAACCAAATTTGAATTTGGCATAAGGGAAAGAATTTTTATGTGGGATTGAGTACTCCATGGTCTCAATAGAGTATGAGAGGATACCATGTATGTGACATAACGAGTTTGTATGAAAACCCCCAAATGAACTAGGAACATTTGGTTTTGGAATTAGATCTATACAAGTAGCATTAAAATATGGTAACACATACCTTGTGTATCAAAAAAATTCTACCACTCGTAATAAGTCCTCTCTCATCAACTCAAAGAACCTAAGAAAAAACTCAATCATCCAGCCATTCAGACCGAGACTCTTGTCCTTTTTGAAAGTTTTCATTATGCCTTTGTGTTCCCCAAATGTAATTGGTTTAAACAAAAGTATGTTGTCCTTTAGAGTCACTATTTGAGGAAACAAACAACATAGATTAACAATCTCGACAATGTTGTCATAGTCCGACTCGTAAATTTTCAAGAATTCTTATACCCCAAGTACAACCAAGTCTTGAAATCCTCTGGATTGAGCCCCATTTTCTAAGTGCAATTCCCATATTAAATTATGGGTTTTTCAATGATTGTCCATTATGTGGAATAAAGGAGTGTTTTCATCATCAAGAGAAATCCAAACCACACAAATTTTTATTCTCCATTGTGCTTCTCGCTCTCTTAAAATATATTTTTTCGCCCCTTCCAAACCGACAAGATTTTTTAATTCCTCTTTGGAGAAAACACTTGAGGGGTTCCCTTCATATAAGACTTTGATTTCCTTCTTGATCTTGAGTAGAAATCCATCCCTTTCCTTATGTCTCATAACAAATCATTCCACTACCTACTTATTGATATGTTTCAACACATTAGCTAGGTGATGACTCAGGAACTGTCATGTAGAAGGGTCAAAAGGATGCCACACTTCTCAAACTAAAGTATGAAAATTTGGTTCCCCCATCCCAATGAGGATTGAATTTAAGTAAGGCTGGGGTTTTCCCTCACCCATATCCAAGCAGAGTAAAATCATATTCTAATATAAGCCTCCCCCACTTGAGACCCACGACTGAAATCTTGAAACCCTATTCAACAAATTCCTACGATACCAAAAATATCTCCAAACACTTGGAAATCGTGGCTAAACCAACTATTTTATTTTTCCAAGTGTATTTTCTTTCCACTAGGTCCACATCAACCAAACCCAACATTTCCAAGCTATGAAGAATAATGTGATCTATTTGATAGGAGGACCCCCATACATACTCCCCAAACAAAGTAAAACTTAGATCACCACAAATAGTCAAGAATTGATCCGTAACCACTTGAAGAGAAAAAAAATTATGCCAAAATTCCTACTTTAGAAGGTAAGGGACATAAACATTTAAGAAGGTGACTCTTGTAATTCCAGGTCTTCACGATGGAGCTATGTGCATAGCACCAAAGACACATAAAAATAATAATTAGAGTCATGTGTTTTTTCCAACCTATTATCAAACTACCCAAAAACTCACTAACATCTACCCAAGTGAAATCCTATTTCTTGAAGAGATTGTAAACTACTTAAAATAATCAAGCCTGAACCCATCAATTCTTGAACCAAAATAATGTCCAAAGAATCCTTCTTTACTAATCGACAGAAATCTAGTCGCTTATTGGGGTTGGCGAAACCTTGTGCGTTCAAGGAGAGATTTTTTATCAACAAATCCTGGAACATAGATTCTTATCTATAAGTGCCCTGAGAATTGACATTTTTTTTTACCGTGCTAGATCTCAACAATGACCTTGGACTGTGTATGTTGAATGAAATACTTCCTTCTAGGACTAAAAAGGCTAACATTGTTCTTAGAATTGCCCCCTGGACCCACTAAAAGGGATGTCTCCCAACTAAGGGATCAATCCTCTCGATTTGAGTGCATAAGGCATCTCCATTATCTTAGAAAAGGATTGGGACCAAGGTCCCGAGGACTATGATGCCTTCTTAGAGTGTATAGAAGAGACAGAGGTCCGACACAAAATTGGGGACCGATAACTACTTGATATCCCCTTAGATCCTGATTCCTAGGAAGCCTCAAACATTTTGGGACCCAGATTTCCCTTTCCAAAAGAATTATGTTTATGTGTGGATGTCCCCAATGTCAACAATGCTATAAATAGGAAATAAGATTTCGGGAAACAATTTGGAACCAAAAAATACTCACCACAAATAGGAGATAGGATCCTTTTTCTCTGTTAGGATTAATTAACAATTTTATATGTAGAGATAGGATCGTTTTCTCTGTTATGATTAATTAATCCTCCTTTGTCCAATATAGTCTATTTGGTCATTTTTCCTAACTTAGGGAGTTATTATTACTTTACTAGAGTGTGGGGGACACATCTAGAGGTTATCTTCCACTTACTGCATCTGCATGCATGAGTTTATGTGCATATGGGAGCAATCCCTACATTATAGGAGCCCACTCTGAGTGCCACCAACAACCTCCATCAGTTGGTTGTGGTACGCAAGTAGTCATGTTAAGTTAACCACCAGTTACAATCAGTTAGATCACTTTCAGTTAGCCTAGCACCAATTTTGCATGTATGTAGGGATAATGGCGCCTTTTTCTCACCTACCTCATCAGTTAACTGATTGTAGACTGATTTAGACATCCACAGTTAGACTAGTGAGCTCCACCAGTGATTTAGACACATCGAGTTAGCTAATCAGCCAGTTAGAATTGATAGATTAGATTCAAATTCTATTTATTGTATAATCATTGTATTGTTGATTAATGAATGAAGAAAAATGTTGTGATCATTTGAGCAATTCTTGTCTGATTTATCTAACAAGAATAAATTGGACACCTTGGCATAAGGGATTAAAACTAAATCAATGAATGGATACACAAGGAAAACAAGAATATGTACTATAGTTATGCAAAGGTTTGGGACTGAAACTAGGCAAGCTCAATTGAGGTATTATTTGCAAAATAGAAGGGAATTTAACAATTGACTCTCTAACACTAAGGGTTGAGATAATAGGCCCTAACCCGACACCAGCACCACCCACCATTTTCGTAGGTAACGTGGTGGTAGACTAATGTGAAATCTATAGAATATAACAAGTATTAATTATATTAGTTAAGGTTATTGTAACTAGGTTTGAATGTTAAATGTGGTAAATAGTTCCATGGATGGTCATTATGATGGATTATGATTAACTAGGATCAAAATGTAGTAATAAATAAACATTAACTAAGAACTTAATCACAATTAATGTTTAAATGTTGAAAAAGGTAAATAGCTTCACAAATGATCTTAAAAAATTTAATTAGTTAAAAATAAATAAATAAGTCATAATTATAATTATGTTAGAGAGTGGAATATAGTAACGATTAAATAAATGACATTTTGTTATATGTGTGTGTGTGTGTGTGTGTGAAGTTCTAATAGTGAATATGTATATTGTTGTGTTATGTTGAAAGAATTCTAAGAAAATGAACGACGATGTAACTTATATATATATGTGTGTGTGTGTGTGTGTGTGTGTGTGTGTGTGTGTGTGTGTGTGTGTGAAGTTTTAATAGTGAATATGTATGTTGTTGTGTTATGTTGAAAGAATTCTAAGAAAATGAACGACGATGTAACTTATCTATATATATATATATATATATTCAAAGAAAAAAACCTTTTATTCCATGAATAAACATGAACTGCTCTCACGAGCTTACATCGACGTTCTTCCTTGCAAGCTTACAAAAGACAGTCGCTACATGCTCCCATCAAGAACATAAACCAGTCTTTATGATTTCCATCCAAAACCATAAGAAGTCATTATGTTTACAAAAATTTGCATAAGTTTAATTGTTTCATAGTGTAGGGTTGAAAGCCCATCTACTACTTCTTCTATCTCCAGCATTCATGGCTGATATGCCAAAGCCTGTTTTGAAAGGGTATTGACTTCTTCGTTCAATTCTCTATAGATGTGTGCATAGGATATCCTTCCAAACTATGACTTCACGCTATGGATTTCAGCAAGTAAATGTTGAAGATGTGGAACTATGATGTTATTTCTTCTATTTACCCAGTCCACCACTATTTTGGAATCGTCGAATATCTGAATGTCCTAAATTTGGTTGTTAAGGGCCACTTTTAAGGATGCCCATAAAGTAGCAAGCTCCGCCTTGTTATTTAAAGCTTGTCCCATAGCATATTTGATGAGCAACTTTGTCTTTGAAGAGATATGTATGATTTCCCTAGCACCTCCCAGAAGTGGTTTACCTTGGTTGGCACCGTCAAAAAAATCCCATGAAGTGTCATTGTTTATGGCCGGAGCTCTGATAATTCTCATTTTGGATGTGACAATGTTGATCTTGTGCTCCTGCAACTTATTCATTAACATAGTGATGGTGATATCAGGAAGTGTCCATATATTATTAAATATAGATCTATTCCGAGCCTCCCATATACTGTACACAAAAAGAACAGGGACCTACCCCCTCATCGTGCTACCATGTTTAGTTCGTTCCTCCAAGGTTGCATTTTCTCTTTAATGGGTTCTTTCTGTTGTGAGCTTTCCTGTCATGCCCGTCCATACACTTCCTGTATATAGGCATAAGGAAAACAAGTGAGAACTTGTTTCATCACTCATTTTGAACAATGTGGATATTCTTGGGCCTTCAAAACCTCTCTTCTTCAACATTTCCCATGTTAATAATTTATTGGATAATGCTATCCACATTGTGATAATGGTATTTAGAGGGCTTTGAATTTGACATAAATTTTTCCACCACCATTGTTCCTCCCTCTTTGAGAATTCTTTAATTGCCACTTTGTAGCCTAGTTTCGTTAAGTACTGCCCTTTTTGGATTTTTTGTCCAAATAAGCCTGTTTGGATTTGAACTTAGGTGGATAAAATTTGAGACTAATAAATTGAGAAATCCATTCCATTATGCTGCGTGATCACCTGTTAATCCGAGCTCCTGAGCACTTTTCGACCTTCTCTTTCCTCTTAGGGCCCGATATGAACATGCGTCTGCTAAGGAGAACATTCGTTGTGATCTTAAAAGGTGTACTATTTGTGGAGATAACCTGCAACTTTCTCTTGCCTCGGCCCACGGATCTTCTCCCACTCTCACCTGTTTTCCATCACCTATATTCTAGGCAATCCAGTGTCCAACTAAGGGGTAGGCTAGGATCATTTCTTTCCATCCAATTGAACCTTTCTTGAAAGTTTTATCTGGGTTTCTAATCTATTATGTTAAGCTGGCTCCATAACAATATTTAGACAAAATGATCCTTCCCCAAAGTGTTTTTGGGTTTTGGAAGAATGTCCACATGGTTTTTGCAGCTAGGGCTTTGCAAAACAACTCTAAATTATTTATACCCCATCCTCCTAGTTCCTTTGGCTTGGCTAGGACCTTGCAATTTACTAGGGGAATTCCTTTAGCCTGCTTGGTTACTGTCCACAAAAATGAGAAGCATTTCTTTATGATTTTTGTCAAAATACCCTTAGGTATATATGCTATTGAAGCCCAATAGACTGGGATGCTTTGCAGAACTGATTTTAGGAGCACTATCTTTCCCCCTCTAGAAATGAAACGATTTCCCTAGTTGTTTATCCCACTCTCTATCTTTTTATATAACCAGACCCAGTATTGGAATGAGTAGCAATTAATTTTCAACACAAATCCTAAGTATTTGAAGCCATCCTTGACATGAGTGATTTGGTAAGATAACATATCCCTTGTCCTTTGTATCATATCATTAGGGAAATAATTGTGGATGAGGTTGGATTTATCCATGTTGACCACCATTCTTATGGCATTTTTGTACTTGTCTATTAGGGAAATGAAAGCCTCCATGTTCCTGATGGATCCTTCACAAAAAATCAGTACATCATCTATAAAGAGGGTGGGTGTGACCTCTTCAGTATTGGACACTTTGATCCCTTTTATCACCTTGTCTTCTTTTTCTTTGTGAAGGATCATGTTCAGAGCTTCTGCAACCATAAGAAAGATGAAGGGGGATAGAGGGCATCCCTATCTTAAGTATCTTGTAGGGCGAAAAATATTTGAAGGGGATCCATTGATATGTACAATGAATGAGGTGGATTGCAGACATCCCATGATCCACTCTACTACTTCTAGGGCTACTCCAATTTTTATTAATAACAACCTTACAAAAGTCCATCCTACCCTATCATAGGCTTTTGATAATTCTAGCTTCAATGCAAAAGCTCTTTGTTTTTCCTTTTTGATTGTGTGGACTGTCTCCTGAGTGAATGACACAACATCATGAATCTGTATATTATTTAAAAAAACAAATTGTTCTTCAGATATAATTTCACTTAAAATGGGTTTGATCCTCAAATCTAAAACCGTTGCTATGATTTTGTATATCATGTTGCAGCAAGAGATAGGTCTAAAATCATCAAATGATTGTGCTTTCTGTTTTTTTGGGATTAGGGTCAGGAATGTAGAATTTAAACTCCCCAACACTTTCCCGGAGCCTTGTGATTCTTTAACCACCTCTAGAATATCATTTTTCATCATATCATAAAAACCAAGGTAAAATTCCAGTGTAAAACCATTAGGCCCAGGGCTTTTGTAATGTCCCCCCTTTAATTAAGCATACCAAACACCCGCTAACCTACTTAATTCCCATAGGTTCGAGCAGGTACTGCATAAGAGGGAATTTACTAAGTGGATTTAACACATAGAGCACGATGGGACATTCCTTCAGCATCAAGTCATCAGTCGAATGGTAAAAGCTTTGTTTCTTTAGGCTTAAAAGTCAACATTAAAATAGAATTAAATGCATGCAAAAGTAAAGCGAAAACCCTAAAAGTGACATGCAAACCCTAAAAGTTCATGAGATTCTATTTAAGAGGGTAATGAGACCAAATAAGGTTACTTATGATTATTATTGATTTAGAGCTTCTTGAGTAGCAGCACAGCATGCGGCCACAATAGTTAGGGTTGAAGACGATGTATTTAGCTAATGGGGTTTCGGCAGTGAAATATCTTCCCTAGCCTCGTTCAGGGTAAACCATCTAGGTTCACCATCGACTCTTCAACTTATTCATCCAGTTGCAGTTATCCAGTATCCATTAGAGATTGTTTGCAGGGACACGTGTGCAATCGTAGGGGGGTTTTTAGCTGAAAAACCCCAAATCATTCACTGGGTCCTCAGATATATGTTTATCTTCAAAATATTGGCACCATTCTCATTATCAGTATCATCCTCTAGTACCCGGTGAATATTAGCTTCTAGTTTGCTCATCCGAAGTAGTTCTCAGCAATTTGGGAATCAGGGGGGCGTGAGCAGCTAAACCTCCAGTTCCATTCCCTAGCCTGCTTAGTGATCTCAAAACTTCTGCATGTGTCAAGCATCCTCTCCAACACGGGAATACTACCACTCCTGTAATTCTCAGCTGCAATAGATACTTCCTTCATTGAAAACGTCACCTTTAGCTGATTGAAGGTTCATGGTGCTGGGGTATCATCGGAGGCAAGGAGCACCAGTTCTTCACCAGATCAGATCTTGACGCACTTATATTCTCTCTCGAGCATTATCAGCTGGCTTATCAGTGGTAAGTGTTACAATCTTTCCTACAACCCTAAACCTAAATTCAGCTTTAATTTAGGGCAAATTTGCATGGCAGTTTTGCATGCCCAGCTATTCAGTAATTTTGCATAGAATCAGTAGAATATTAGTATTTGGGATATTACAGCTTTTTCCTTTTTGAAAAGTATGCAATGTATAATTGATCTCCTCCTCTGAGATTTCCTTTGTGAGTTATTCCTTCATTTGTTCAGTTATCATTTTCGTATAAAACCCTAAAACTTCCAGAATTTCCTGAATTGGGCACCCTTCTGGTTCCTTGAAAATGTTTTGAAAAAAATCCACCTTTGCTTCTGCTTTCTCCTCAAAAGAGAATACCAATATTCCCTCCCAGTTTCTAATTTCACAGATAGTGTTTATATTTCTCTCGTGTGAGGCATAGCTGTGGAAGAATTTAGTATTCTTGTTCACTGCCTCAAGCCACAATGCCTTGCTTTTTAGGCGTAGTATTTGTTCTTCATTTTCCAGAAGCAATTATTTCTTGTTCTCCAAGGATTTCAACAGTTCTGTTTCCTCAATCCTGAAAACCCCACTCTCATTTTCATGGTATAAAACTTTTAGCCTTTCTTCTACTTCCTTCAATTCTTTTTGAGAAAAGGCCTTATCTGTTTTGTCCCATTCTTTGGAATTTTTCTTTGCCCTAGAAAGGTTTTCCACAAATTGTTGCATTGCACTGTGATTTGGTTCTCTTCTTATGGGCTGCCAGGGATTTTCAATTTGGACTCTATATTGTTCCTCTTCCAACCAAAGGGGGTTAAATTTGAATGGGGCTGGAGGTTTCTTGTCTGTTGGAATTACTAACAAGGAGATAGGTTTGTGGTTAGATTCCCCCCCGTCTCTACTATTTTTTTTACGTCTAGGTTTCCACTTAGGAGGTTTTATTTGACCAAGAATGGATCCAGTCTTTTAGAGATGGCATGTGTACCTCCTCTTTTATTCCGCCAGGTTGGTTCAAGTTTTAGAGGAGCAATATCCACCAACTTGTTTCTTTCAAAGAAATTCAAGAAAAAGGGAGCAAGGGAATCTTGTCTGGCATTTTCACCCAAATTTCTCCCACATAGAGGGTTAAATTTAGGTCTCTCCCCCATAATGACATTTGTTTGATCCATTTCTCCACCGAGACTGAACTTCTCCCATAATATTTTTCGGTAAAAAAAGGGACCATACACATTCAGAATTGAGAACTCTAATCTTGTCTCTTTGTCGCTGAGTTTGGTTTCTAAAATCGAGTCATGTTTTTTTGTTGCAATTTTGCCTAATACTGGACTCCATGTTGTTACTAAACCTCCAGAGTGCCCCTCAACATCTAAACTTTCCATTTCCCAGTCTTTGAGGATCTCCTTGACTATAGCTTATGCTTTTGAATCTTCTAACATAGTTTCTTGGATCATTAAAGCTGTGGGTTTAAGGTTTGTGAGCAACCTTTTTAGGGTGGTTTTTTTAGAGACCCCCCCTAGCTCTCTTGAATTGTATGTAATATAGAAGATCCATCAGGCACCCCTACGAGGGGCCGTTACTCTAAGAGTCCGTTTGAGTGAAACCTATTTCCCTTGTTTAATATCTAAGGCTACCTGAAATTGAGCTTTGGAGAGTAAGGTTTTTCTGCCTGCTCTAGGTTTTTGTGAGGAGTTGAGAGCCAATCCTTCAGAATATATCTCCTCCTCTATTTTATCTAAATAAGAGCTTTGAGACCTAATATCGTAAGATCTTTTAAAATCGACTTTTTTATTTTTTAAAATCAAAGACTGTTATTTCAAAGGAGGAACAATAAAACCAGAGGTGACTGACAAAGGTGAAGGAGGTGAAATACCTTTGACCTTGAGTGATGTGCCCGCGTCCAGAACCACAGTAATTTTTATTGTGGAGTGGGTTGAATTTTCCAGCTACAGTCTCCGTTATATTTTCTGACACCTTTACAATCTTCCGTTTTCGAAGACCCTGTCACTTTTCCCTTACATTTGCCACCCTGCATAGAAAAGGTGTCGTCAACATCCGATGTTAAAATCCGTTTCCCTTTGTCTTGAACATCTTGTACTGCTTCCTGTTTGGAGAACCCTCTATCCTCAACCACTCCACATCCTAAATTCTTAGCGACTCTAGTTAATGGTTTTTCCTTTTTCACCCATATCTTCTTATAAATTGGCTTCGTGGTGTTTTCCGAACAGTCCTTCTACAAGTGTCCAACTTTCCTGCAATTGAAGCATCTGAAATGAATCTTCCAATAGTTTAGCCGTTTCCACTAGGTACTTCCATGCATCACAATCTTGAGCTCCTCTTATAATCAATCCCTCATATCCATTTCAACTAGGATCCCGGCACATCTCCGATCTAATTTGGTTTCCCAATTGTCCTCCAAGGCTATGAACTTCCCTAACTTGTTTTCAATAGCTTTGACTATCTTTGGTTGCCAAAAAACTATCGGGAGTACTAGAAAAATGACCCAGACCTACTGCACATTATGTGGTGCTTTGTAAGCATTAAAATCGTCTGTCCACTTTCTAAGAATCAAACCCGACGGTCCCCAGCTCCATTTTTGGTTTAATATTTTGTTGTTATCCTCCATGCTTTGGACTTTGATTAAGAACCAACCTCTGGGGAGCGTGTAAAAGGTTGGTTCACAACCTAAGATATTAATCCAGTTCTCCTGTATCTAGTGTTGCAGCAAAAGTCTAGAGGTTACCTTTCCACAGGAGCGCCCAACCAGTGCCTCAGCCAGATACTCTGGAATTTGTTCAAGGGTGATATCCTTGCCGACGAGTAGCTCTGGACCTTCCTTTCTTGCTCGCATCCCACGTCATTTCTTCGGTAGAGATGCTGCCTTCATCATGTGAACCTTGCTTTTCCTTGCGCCATCCCCATCATGGATTTTTGTGGAATTCGTTTGATGGATTTTTCGTGGAATCCGTCGGCAGGTCTTTTCCTATTAAATCTTCCTCCTGTGCCATTTCCTTCATGCATGTGGATTGTACTTCGTCCTGTGGGAAAAAAAACGATCCACAATTAGTATCCTCGCCATAGTCCAACTCTTCACTGTACATGATTGAAACATCCTATCGAGCCTCTCCTTACTCCTGTGGCTCATTCTCTGTCTCCTTACGACATTAAAAATTTAAAATTTAAAATAGGTGGCACAATTCTCCCTCCATGCGAATCCTCACCTCCAAGCCTGTTGCTGTAGAGAAACATCATGGCCATCTTATATAAATATATAGATATATATAATGATTGACTTGGAAGTAACCACTCGAATCCATGTTGTTGAGGGAATTAAAGGGAACTTGACATGGTGGATGAGAGGGGAGTTGAAACATTAATTATGGGGGATAAGGGTATTAATGGAGGCAAGGAGGTGGTCAAGAGATGGGGGATAAAGGAAGGGAGATGTAGAGGATGGAGGGGTTGAGAAGATTGTGGAGAAACCAACAGAGCTTGTTAGTTTTCATGAAATTGGTGAAAAAATTACAGTACTGGTTGGACTGTTAATACTTAGGTTTTGGGCTCGGGGGTTCAAGGAACATCGTTTCTTGAAGCTAGGGAGCCGTCGAGGCTATTCCTAGCAGGCAGAGTGGCAGACCCATTTGGGCAGTTGGGTTTCTTTTTCAAGCCGAGAGAAAAGCTGCTAAAGAGAAGGCTTTAGGACAAAACTACAAGCAACTATTTATATTCATGTATTTTCCTAAGTGTTTAGTAGTTCTCCTTATACATGTTTCTTAGATATATATGATATTCGAGATTAATGAAGGATGCAAATGATTATTTGATATATATTAATTTTTTTATAGAGTAGATATATGTATATTGCTTCCTTATACCTGCACTTAGATACAGAGAACCAAAATTATTTAAGCCAACAAACAAACAGTGAAAAGAAAGACGAAAATTTAATACAACAAGTTAGAAATTTTTAGAAACCAGGGACCAGGAGAGCGAGTCCTTACACAATACATAACTAGGATTCTATTAAAGAGAGGAATTCAACTATTAGGCAATCTTTGATACATATGCCAGGTATACTTCTATCAAGGTTGTTATGTATTTAACATCTATTTTTGGTTGGAAGTTATATTAGATGGATGTTAAGACAACCTTCTTTAATGCCCTAATTGAGGAATAAGTATACATTAATCAATTTAAAGGGTTTGAGGTGCATGGGAAAGATACACGTGTGTGTATATTGAAGAAATCCCTTTATGGGTTGAAGCAAGCACCTTGTGCTTGGTAATCTAGGATTGTTGAATAAATGTTAGGTTTGCACTTCACCAACATAGTTGTAAATTTTGATTTTTATTATTGATTTGATAGGTTCACTGTGATTGTTTTGGTATTGTATGTAGAAAACTTGATACTTATAGAGAGTTCAATGAAGCTCATTGGAAGATGCAAGCTTGGGTTGCCATGAGAATTCGACATGAAAGACAACAAATTTATGCATTATATATTAGGTCTAGAAGTGTATCAAGGTATAGGTGTGGATTTCCTTGGGTAGGGAAAATATGCAATCAAAACCCTAAAAGGGTTCCAAGTGATGGATTGAAACACATGATCACTCCCAAGATGTCGAATATGGATTTGCATGTTGACTTGCATTCATATTTGGTAGATCCTTTGGTGTATACACAGTTGATTGGATCATGATGTATCTAGTTAATGCAAAACGAAAGATATGTTTTGCAGTGAAAACCTTGACAAAGTCTATGGATGAGTCGAGGTAGTGACTAGATCAATACAAAATAGGTGCTTCGATATTTGAAGGGAACAACATTATTCTCTGGAATATGTAGAAGATGGTGAGTTATGTTGCATGGATTCATTAGTTCTGACTATGCAAGGGATGCAGGTCACATCACGAGTACTTAAAGGTGTTGCTTCATTTTGGGTTCAAGAGTGATTTCTTTGATCAATAGGATTGCTTAAGTGTCATTGAGTTAAATATAGGAAAAGTACGCGACAACGAACATTGTGAGTTGTGAAGCCATCTTGCTTCACAAGTTGATTGCAATGTTGGAAAGTGAGATGTTGGATCCTACTGTGGTCCACTATGACAACAAGGTTGTATCAAACTTTATGAGAATCAAATACTCCATGACCGCTCTAAGAAAACTGACATTAGCTACGATTTTCTAAAGAACAATGTTCAAAAGGAAGCAATTGCTGGAGTATATTCAGACAAATCATCATGGTGCAAATATTTTGACTAAACCCCTAGAAAAGGGAAAGTTTAAGATGTGCAAGAAGAGACTTGAATTGGTGCAGAACCTTTTCTTCAATAAAAGGGAGTGTTAGATTGTACCTTGAATAATCTTCTATGGTGTAGGCGCATGTGTGGTGGTCCTAGGTGCACTTGTGAAAATATTTGGAATCCTTAGTCAAAATGGTTCGAAGTAAACAAAGAGAGCACACTTCCTCTTCTAAATTCAACAATATGCCCCATTAGATTACACAAGAGTGATTGTTGTTCACTTCTAGCTATCTATCCTCAATTGTTTGCATGTTATCCTCAATAATGTGCACGTGTTCAATTTTATTTTAGCAGTTTTTTAATTTTCACTAAAGTCTAAGTTCAATGAAATAACACGCATGTAGTCTTGTTAGGGTGCAAATACCTAGGAGGATGCATGCTTGCATGCCTCCATATCATCTTTAATAGAGACTCACTTTACTTCAGTTGTCCATCCATGCAAGGAAGGTGCACTAGAATTAGGAGTCATAAACCTTTAGTTGAGGCGAAATTGTCACACACTTACACCACCCATTCACGACGAATGGGTGGGATGTGGTGAAGCCAGTGACATGCCACCCATTCACTGGAGGTGTGAATTAGCAATTAGGGCAGTTAAAGTCCTAGGTGATACAGGCACAATGGTACCTTGTCACAACAAATCTAGAGTGTCGTTTTGTCCGGGAAAACTGTAATGTCCCTATTTTTCGATGGCACCATGGGAACATCCTTAACGCATGTCGTTCCAAGGGTTCATGAAGAAATAAAATATCTTACTTAGGAATATATTTAATCATGGTTATTTATTTTTAATTAATTAAGTTAGGTCTAATAGAAGTATTTAAGTCTATAGTTGAATAAATAATTATTAATATTTTATTTATGAGTTGTAAAATGCATAGGAGAGCCATGGGGGCACATAAAGGATTAGTTGGACCTTGCAAGATGTTTCTAAAGACAAAATTTGGAATGAAAGCAATGAAAAGCAAAACTGTGGCAGAGAAAAACAAGAAAAGCACGAAAGTGGTAGTAACAGTAGAAAGCAGAGAAAAAAATGAAAGTAACAAGAAAATTAGAAAGCAAAAGAAAATTAGGAAAGTGACATGAAAAGCAGAAAGCCAAAGAAAATAAGGATAGAGCAAAAATCAAGAAAAGTTACAAAAAGTTACAATAACCAAAATTGACTAAGGAAGGCACATTGGATGAGGCTTGAGGGTCCACAAGCTAGGTAGCTTGTCTAAGAATCCAAGTGAGTTATAAAAGAAGGTGGGGCACCCATTCATATATTTTACCTTTATTGAAATTCAAAATTGGAGAGAAGTGAGTTTTTCGTGACTTGGGAGATGTGCCTCTAGTCACTAGTTGGGAGATGTGCCCCTACTATCACCAATCTAATAGAAGAATCAACTGGAGTTTAAGGAGGAAGGCATCTAGCATTTCTCATTGGATTAATTGCACGTATTTAATGTCATTTCCATATCTCATCTCAAGCTTGGGTTGAATTGATGCTTGAGAGTTTAAGCATTGAGAAGAAGGAATCACTTCCGAAGTAGCCTTTTATCTTCTTTTTTTTCTTAAATATTCTGCTGAACATCAAAATTATGTGGATTGATTTTATCATGATGAGAAATGATTTTAGACATGTTCATTGAGTTTATCACAGGTCCTCTTATGCTGGTCGAAATCTTCTTTCTCTGTGTTGCAAACTCCACTTATTGGAGCTTTATCTAATGTAATTGATCTCTGTTTCATTTTTGAAGTTGCTAGCGACCCTTGAAGTTATGTTTGTGCTTCCAAAGATCTGTAAGATGATGAAAGATCTATGATATTGATTACAGTTTTGCACTTAATCTTCTACAATTTAATAAGCTACTTTTACACCTATGCTTATTGGAATGCACATTTTGAGTAGTTTTACAGAATAGGCAGTAGAATGAGTTCTATAGGTCCAATTGTCTTTCTGTTAGTTGTTGTGGATCCATGAAACTCTGACACACCCATTCCAAGCCTTATTCAGAGTTTCGAGACCCTTGGGTTTGCTTAAAATCGAATTGAAAATCATCCTTCTGTGTAGTCTCGATTGTTAGTTTTGCTTGTTTGAACTTCAAACTTTGCCAATTTATTCTTAAACCTCTAGATTTGAGTCATGCCAATTGCAATGATCTAGTTTGCATTAGTTGGTGTACCTAAGGAGCCTTGGAGTAGATTTCAGTGGTAGTTGATTTCAAAACATAAATGGTCCCAATACATTGTGCAAATAATACTTGAGCTGGTGCAGCCCTGTTGCTATCTTTTGGTGAATTCTGATTTGGTGTGCCTCTGATATATTTCTTGCAGACCTGAAATTGAATTTTGCAGAGCCATTCTTTGAGTTTGTGTGAGTTTGGAAAGGTCCCACTGTGTTTGGAATTGATTCTGTCAATTATAACACCTAGTTTCGAATTTATGATCTAGATCCTTGCATTTGAGATAATATATCCATAAATATGATTGAGGATATTAGAATGTAAATCTGATCCAAAAGAAGAATATAAATCAGATTTATAGTCACCACTTAAGCTTCATAATGAAGTAGAAGACAATCCCACACCATTTGGGTGTAAACCAGAGAATTTGGTAAAAGAGCAGGCCACCACAGTTCCCCCACATGAAGATGAAACACCAAGGTATGATATAATTTTTTTATTTTTACGAAGATCACATTTCATTGCAACCTTCAGAGTTACCCTCTACTTCATACCATGGAAGTGATTTTACAAAAGATTCTAATGTTGACTTGTATGTTGAGAATGAAATATGTGTGGTCGAACCATGCTACAAGCAAGATGATATTAGGTGTCAACCATTGGAAGAAGAAAATTTGGTGGATGATCTTTTTTGTGAACCACATTATTTGAGTAGATCACAAAAGGAGGACCGAGAGATGCTTATGGAAGCGATGAAAAACTTTTTTTTGACACTAATGCCTTGGTGATGTTAAGTTGTTACTGGTTATACAAGATCTAATAACATTTAGCATTATAAAATCATAACCATATGCAAAAGGATCATTGAAAGATAGACATGTACAACCACATAAAAGAACACAAATATTTATCCTGGGAAACTCTCATGGGGAAGAAAACCGAGCAAAAATTCCTCTGTATAAGATGTATCAAAAGTACAAGACAAGACCCCAGATAGGTGCTCATTCTCCCAAGAGATATATATATATATATATATATCCCATGCGCTATACACAAGTGTGTGTGTGGGTTCAAATGAGGAACACAACTCCTCTATTTATACTATTTTTGTCACTTGACTTTTAACCTAACAAGTCGGTCCCACTTAAATGACTGGGATGACTTCACTTAGGAAGACTCAATATAATATTATTTTAGAATTATGAGGGTACTATTGAACCGACTTACAATGGAGGCTTTACCTCGTGACTTTATGATGACCAAATACAATAGTAACATCTCGACGGAGGAATAATACATCTCCCTTGGGGTACATCAGTAAAATACATTTAGAATATCCTTTGAAGTTACAATATTTCAACAATCCCCCTTAACGAGAACAGTATTCTACCGACAACATCATCATCAACTATAGGAGTAAGGAGAGAGAGAGCATATGCAACATTATCAAGGTGATACATCTATATGTCATAGGAAGTTTTCACAATCAGTAACTGGAACATTTACTCTTCAATGTATTAAGTACTGGAACATTGTCTTCTACAGCACTGAATCTTTATTTTTTGCAGCAAACGATCACTTGATCCTTTGCAGCGACACTTCGATCTTCTTGATCCTTTGTAGCAGCACTTCGATCTTCTCGATCCTTTGCAGCAACACTTCGATCTTCTCGATTCTTTGCAGCATCTTCTCGATGCTTTGCAGTAGCACTTCGATCTTCTCGATCCTTTGCCACAACACTTTGATCTTCTTGATCATTTGCCGCAACACTACTTGCAATACACATGATCTCTTTGTGGGATGATAAATCCCTATCACTTTAGGACATAGGTCCAAGGATGATGCAATCCTCCATCAGCCTACTCCCCCTTAACGAGGAGGGTCCATAATATCGACCATTTGAATCATCTATAACTGAATGTAGATCTCGTTTGCATGTGAACGCAGGACCTATCGTCCGTAAGGACTCATCATAGAGCATCTTCAACACTAAATCTAGGACCACTCCTAAGTGAGTGTTATTCTATGGCATCCGCGAGGGTTCATCCTAGAGCATCCTCAGCACTAAATCTAAGACCACTTGCAAGCAAGTGTTGTTCTACGGTACACTTTCCATGCGAGAGTAACATCTGTCACTACACATCTGGCATCCGCAAGGACTCATTGTAGGACATCATCAACATTATAGCTAGGACCACTCCATGCGAGTGGTAGACTACAACGTCTGCAAGGAGTTATCATAGAGCATCCTTGGCACTAAAGCTAGGACCAATCCCAAGCGAGTGTTATTCTATGGCATTTACCTATAAATGTAGGTAGACTCTCCATGCGAGAGTAACATTTGCTACTGCAGATCTAGCGTCCGTGAGGACTCATCGTAGAGAATTCTTAACATTAAGGGTAGGACCACTCACAAGCGAGTGTTATTCTACAACATATACATATGAATGTAGGTACACTCTCCATGCGAGAGTAATGTCTGCAGGGCCATCCTCAACTAGTAAGGACCACTCTCAGGAGCAGAGTGTTATTTTCCCACAAGACCATCCTCAAGGGAGGATACTATCGTCCACAAGTGAATGTCAAACCTCATTAGCATCTTCAGGCACACTTGGCCTCTTTCATAATGGAGCATCACTGTCATCAATTACAGTCTCAGCATCACTCCCCCTTTCCAGAAGGATCTATATCAACAACCTGCTCCCCCATTGTCCCAGGAGGGTTCATATCTTCGACTTGTTCTTCCTTTCCAAGAAGAGTCCATGTCTTCGACCTATTCCTCCTTTCCGAAGAGAGACCATATCTTTGACTTGTTCTTCCTTTCCGAAGAGAGTCTATATCTTCGACCTGTTTCTCCTTTCCGAGAATGGTCCATATCATCATCATTCCTCATTGAGAGGAAAGTTTGTGTCATCATCATTGTTTCTCCTTGCGACTAAAGTCTGTATCATCATCAGTGTTCCTCCTTACAAGGAAAGTATTTTTGAACTACACCAAGCTTGTTATGGAAGTTTGGTTAACACATCAACAACTTGCTCATCGGTACTCACACACTAGAGTTTTATATCTCCCTGATGTAAAATATCATATTTCTATGTACTTTGATTTATCATGGAATACAAGATTCTCTGTCATCTTTTTGCAACTCTGGTTGTCACATAGAATCATCGTGGTATCCAACTCCAGATCAAATAGACCTGTCATCAACTTTAGAAGCCATATAGCTTCTCAAATAGCGGAGCAAGTTGCTATGTACTCTGCTTCAGCTGTGTTGAGAGAAACACTAGACCGTTTCTTACTAAACCATGACATCATGGCAGATCCCAGACAGTAATAGCCACCTGAGGAGCCCTTTCTGTCTGTGGCACTTCCTGCCCAATCTAAATTTGTATATCCATACAATCTGTAGTCATGATCTCTATCATAGTATAGTCCAAAGTCTATCGTACCTTTTAGGTACCTTATCACATTCTTTGCAGATATCACGTGAACTCGTCTATGTTTAACTAGATATTAACTCAAGGTGTTCACAACAAAGCATATATATGGCCTTGTATTCGTCAGATACATCAGTGACCCAATAATCTGTCTGTACTGAGTCACATCCACTAACTTTGATGATTCATCAGATAATATATTAAGTTTGGTATCCATCGGTGTGGCCATGGCATTACAATCCAACATATCAAATCTTCTTAATATATCCAAAGCATATTTTGTGAAGCCGCATTGCTTCACTACAAACTGAACATGTTGTAATGTACATAGCCTCTTCATGAGAT
This sequence comes from Pseudotsuga menziesii, assembly GCA_001517045.1. Lineage (NCBI taxonomy): Eukaryota > Viridiplantae > Streptophyta > Pinopsida > Pinales > Pinaceae > Pseudotsuga > Pseudotsuga menziesii. The sequence goes on from LPNX010506155.1 coordinate 326,359, forward strand.
CATACCCGATCCCAAACATCATGAGGTACTCTTTTTGGCCTCAATACTTCCTCTTTGCATCTACAATGAGTTCATCATGTTAGGTCATCGATGTATCCTAGTATTCCGCATTCAACCTTGAAGGTTGGAACCCACTTTACTCTTGGTAAATCCTTAGTTCATCAGGAAGCTATCCATCCTGTCGTACCATGTCGAACTCAGAAATATTCTGCAGTCACTCCCCCTAAATCAGAGCTTCATCTTCCCTCTGCATTTTGTACTCTATGTATCGAAACATTCTGTACTGGAGAGATATGTAGCATCTTCTTCTACTGATCTTCTATGTATCCATCTCAGGTTACTAGATACCAAGATCATTTATCTTGAAATTTATTGAAAAGTTCCTCTTGCACCCATCTGTGAGCTTGTTGTCTTCTATAGGTTTTCATCTTCAAAATTGTAGCAAAGGTTAAGATATTCATCACTCTAGGTGATATTCAAGCTCCTTATGTAAATGGATGTACTTATCTATGGGTTCCTTTTGATCCCGTACAAATTCTTTTATGCACATGTGGTTCTTTGCTCGATATATACTTCTACTTGACTGGAGAAGTGTGTCTAGTCAATGGAGTATGTCGTGCCATAATCTACTCCCTCTTTCTGAGACAAACCACGAAACTTGCTTTGTACACTTAAGCTTGTAGATCCACATGGAAGACACTATGGACTTCCCTTCAGGTCTCAGAACCATATTCTAGACATCATTTCCCATGATCACTTAATACTCTTTGATCATAGCTTCTTTCATAGCTGGAAGGGTCTGCATCAATGATGTCACTCAACTATGCCACATAAATAGAGTGTATCCGAGTCCTCTTACTTTAGTTGGAAGTCTCGTCATACTTTTGTTCATCTTGAATTATCTCTCATTCCCAAGGTGGTCTTCATCTTTCGAGGTGGATCTACAGTTCTCTTGTATTCTTCTGAAGCTATTTCTTCCGTCATCGTGTCTCTGACCCTGGGAACCTCGGGTTCATCTTCATGTATGTTAATTGGAGTGAATCTTGAACTGTCATCACTTGTTCTTCAAAACAAGTCTTATCTTCCTTTTCTTGCAGGCGGTTGTACATGACCTTCCCTACAAGTCACATACACCAGTTGCATGGTTAGAAACATTTCATAAGACATATGCATAATGACAAATTGTTATGCATAACGATATAATCATGCAACTATTTTAGCCAATACAACATTCATCCATACACAAAAGCTTTTCTAGATGCCTTCCATCTCTACCATAACATCATTGAGATTGTGCATTAATCACAATATGTCAGCAAATAGGTTTCATTCTAGATAAGTAGCAATGGATTGTTGTATAGCATCATGAGCTACTTACCCATAACATGAATATTAGTAGTATACTGTCATTAATGCAACCATTCTATCGTGCATAATACACAACATATATAGGAAAGATAATTCAAATACTTATCTTTGTTTGTTTGATAGATTCCTTCTTGATCCTCATGTCCTAGATCCTTCTACTAATTCTAGGAACTGATAGAATTCACATTCCTCGTCATTTGAGGAATCTTCATCGGTGTGAGCATGACGTCATTATTTGACTTATTCAAGTTGTCCTTTGATTTGAGAAACCCTTGTGAAGTGGAACTGCTTGGTCTCTGAGTTTTGTATCTTCTCATTCTTCAGCTGGTTCCTCAATGTCATATTTTCTGTTGACATTCTTTCCTTCGTACAAGCTGGTCATTGTACCAAACATATCCTTGGGAGTATACAAGGATGATACATGTGAGATTCAATGGAGGCGGAAATAATCCTCTTGGCTTTAACTAAATCCTTCTTGTGCTTTGTCTTCATCTCCCTCTAGATCTGCAATTTCTTCTTTGACATAGTTCTCCAGGTCATGCTTCTTGAGATATGAGAAGCACTATATACTTCCATGCTTAGAGGTTCTCGGCTTCTTCAAGCTTGTTCTCAAGATTTGTATTATTTGTCATCATGGTAAAAATGAGAACCTCAAATGGAAATAAAGAGGACAGAACTTACCAATGAGATTGCTTCATCTTGATGCTAGCTTGAAAGATTTTCTGGAAGACTGCTTCTGGTGGACCTAGGGTTTGACTGAGAAACCCTAATTTTTCAACTTAGGTATCTTTCAGATATGATTGGATATAAAGATGCACCTCCTCAAGACGAGCTGAGCAGCATACTCATTTTACCAAAACTGTGAACAAAACTGCAAACTATCTGATGCCTTAGTTTTCTCTTCTGTAGAATTTCCTGATCTTGTTTCTGTTGTATCTATGAAATTACTACTCCTCTAGGTTTGAAAATTCACATTGAGGTAGTTTGGTATGTCTTCTTTCCAACCCCACAGGTTAGATAAGAATTGGTTTCACCAATTAGAACTTATGCGAATTTTCCCAAGGTGACTTATTTCGGGATTGTTCAACATAGCGAACTTGTACGGATTGCCACGTGTCACTGTTTCACCTTCGGGGTTTGAAACTTTTACCATAGAAACTACAGTTCGTGCCCTATATGCAACATATTGAGAAATTTAATTTGGACCTTCCTAGCCGGAGATATATCAGTTCCCCCTGGGTCACCTGTTTAACGATGAATTCCAGGAGGGGATGAAACTCTGAGTTGGAGGAATCATGTCTCCTAGATTATAGCAAATATGAGGCTGAAACTTTTACACGGGGTACCTCAAGACTTCATCTTCGGTCTGTAAAAGTTTAACCTCTTGATCCTTTTCCAATATCGAGTTGTAGCGAAAGTTCCAACATGGTTGGATTTTGTCTTCTAGGGTTTTCAAGAATGAAACTCTAGTCTTCAATATTTGTAGTTGAAGCAGTGTTTCGATTGCACAAAGACTTCTTTCAGGGTAGCTTTTATACCATTTTTAATTTTTAATGATTATACAAGACCTGATAACATTTAGCATTATAACATCATATGCAAAAGGATCATTGAAAGATAGACAAGTACAACCACACAAAAGAACATGAAGATTTATCCTGGGAAACCCTCATGGGGAAGAAAACCCAACAAAAATTCCTCTGTATAAGATGTATCAAAAACACAAAACAAGACCCTAGACAAGTGCTCATTCTCCTAATAGATATATATCTCTCTCCCATGCGCTATACACAAGTGTGTGTGTGTGTGTTTAAATGAGGAACACAACTCTTCTATTTATACTCTTTTTGTCACTTGATTTTTAACCTAACAAGTCGGCCCCACTTAACTGGATGGGCCAACTTCAGTTAGAAAGAATCAATACGATATTATATTATACTTATTATGGTACTATTGACCCAACCTATAATGGAGGCTTTACCTCATGACCCTATGATGAAAAAATACAATAGTAACATTACAACGAAGGAATAGTACATCTCCCTTGGGGTACATCAGTAAAATACATTTCGAATATCCTTTGAAGTTACAATATTTCAACATGTGACAATATGTCGTTGGAAAGCTTTTGGAGGAGAGTGTAAATTTTCCTTCAAAGCACAACTAGGGCTAAAGCAATATATTTAAATTTAACTGAAATAACCACACATGAACTTCTTTACAGTATACAATGGAATATAAAACTGAGAACCATTCACAACATCAATCACATCAATAGAAACAACACAAATTTTTTTGGTAGAAACCCCTGGACAAAACCCAAGATGGGAAAACCGATGCAGCAGTATGAGAGGATATTTTTATTAAGAAAATACAGAACTTTTACAATATCAGAAAATTGACTTATGCCCTAGATGGAAAAATCGAAACACCCAACAAATCATTGAGAAAAACATATGAGATGGAACAGTTCCCAAGGCAGCTTGCTACTGTACGGTGTACCTCCGCCAAAGTCTCTTGTCTCTCTCCTCTGCAATTTAGAGTTGTCTTCCCGAGTCAGTGCTCCTCTGTCTTCTTTGCCAAAATTCTCTCACTCTTCTTCCTTCGTCTCTGTCGAAATGCAACTGTGTCCTCTCTCCACCTATTGACCTTTCTTTTATAACTTTAGGTAAAGTGAAAACCCCAATTTCACTTTCACTTTAACTAGTGTTTCACTAAAGTTGATTTTGATCACTTTAATTTATTTTCCAAAGTAAACTTAGGAAAAGTAAATTAAATACAATTGATTTCCTAATTTAAGTCTTCTGCATGCAAGAACATATGCATGCAGGAAGACCTTCCTTGTTGCTGCTAATTTAACACTCCCTATCAACAAAGAAAAGATTCGGTAGCAACCCCAAGTTATCCCTGAACTTCACATGCAAAGTGCTTTGGTGAAAATGTCCACCACATGCTCATATGTTTATATGTACTCCAACCAAGTGTTTCTTCTCTGAACACAATCTCTTAAAAATTGGTACGTGATGTCTATGTGTTTGCTCTGGTCATGGAACACTGGATTCTCAGATAGCCCGATGCCTCTCTAATTGTCATATTGAACTACTGTAGCCTCTAGCTCACACTCGAACAAGCTTAAAAGTAACTTCCTCGACCACATGCTCTCACGAGCAGCCATGTTGGCTTCCATGTACTGAGCCTCTGCCAAGCTCAATGCAACTAACTTTTGCTTCTTGCTGAACCAAGAGACAACCCCTGATCCAATGCTGAAACAACAACCTGAAGTACTTTTCTGGTCCTCTACACATCCTACCCAATCAAAATTTGTGAAACCTGCTAACTGTAGAATCCCACTACGCTCATAAACCAATCCATGCTCCACTGTACCTCTGATGTAGTGAAGTATGTGCTTCACAATCGTCCAATGCACTCTTTGAGGGTCCACCATGAATCGAAGCAAAGAGTTGATTGCAAAGTTGATGTCTAGTTTAGTGTTGACCAGATACATAAGCGATCCGATAAATTGACGATACAAGGTAGGATCAAATCCGTCTGAACCTGATGCATCAATCTTCCTCCAGTTGGAAACTAAAGGTATGGACATAGGATTGCAGTCCTTCATCCTGAATCTCTTCAAGATCTCTACTGCATACTTCCCCTATCCAATGAAGAAGCATCCATCTCTCTACCAAACCTCCAAGCCTAGAAAGTAATACATCAACCCAGGGTCTTTCATCTCAAACTCCACTGCAAGGTTGGACTTGCAGTCCAATCAACTTCTCATCTCCTGTCAAAAAGATATAATCCACATATAAGACCAGTATGAGAGGTACTTTACCTGTCAAGAAGTACAAGTTGTGGTCAGCCTCACTCCACTGAAATCCTATCTCCCGTTGATAGCTGTCTATCCTCGAGAATCATGCTCGAGGTGCCTGCTTGAGCCCATAAAGAGCTCTATGTAGTCTGCATACATGTATCTCCATGTTCTCCACATCAAACCCCTCTGGATGCTCAATATATACCTCCTCCTCTATCACTTCGTTGAGGAATACAGTCTTGACGTCCATTTGATGGACTCGCAAACCCATCTCTATTGCTAAAGAGACAATGGTTCGAATAGAAAAATACCTGGCTAAACCCTCCTTCTGTGAAAACCCCTTAGCCACGAAGCGTGCCTTGTACTTCTCTGCGCTTCTATTTGTTGCATGCTTCACCTTATAGATCCACCTGAACCCTAACACCTTCTTGCCTCCAGGTCTCGGCACAACCTCCCATACCTGGTTCTTTATGATTGAGTCATACTCCTCAACCATGGCCTCCTGCCACATGTCATGTTCTGCAACCTCCTCAAAACTGGAAAGTTCAGAGTTAATCAACTCTATCATCAATGCCATATAACTTAGTCTTTCCAGCGGTACACTTCGTCTGAAAGATCTCTGTCGAATATCAACCTACCTGGAATCATGTATTGTGGACCTAAACCACTTAGACCTTGGCCTAGCATCTACCTATTGCGGCTGCTGGATTTCCGTCTCCTGTTGCAGCTCATCCTCTCCATCAAAGATAGGAGGATCATGTCCACCTGAACCCCTCTGACTACTAGAGCATGTGCCTTGTGTCTGTACCTGTACCTTTACATCTGGCCCCTCCAACTTGATCCACATGCCATGTGTTGGCTGCTGCTCTGTTGGTGAATCCATAGATCTCTACAAGGCCCTAACCTCATCGAACTGGACATCCCTACTCACAATGATCCTCTTGCAAATAGGAATGCAAACTCTATATGCTTTCGAAGTCCTGCTATAACCAACAAGTAACCCCTTCTCTCCATAAGGGTCCAGCTTCTTCCTATTGTCAGCATGAACATGACAATAGCAGACGCTGCCGAATATGCAAATGTGCCTCACATCTGGCCTAGTGCCTGTGAATATGTCCTCTGGTGTCTTCCTCCCCAAAGCTGTGTGGGGACACCTGTTTTAAATGTACACTGCAGTCCTGTATGCCTTGGCCCAAAGGAATAGTGGGTAATAATTGATCAAATAACATGCCATTGGCTGCTCCTACCATAGTCCACTTCTTCTGCTCTGCAACTCCATTCTATTGTGGGGTATGGAGCACAATGTGCTCCTTCTTAATCCCTTCTACCGAACAATACTCCATGAACTCATTGGAGGTGTACTCACCCCCATTGTCTATCCTCAACACCCGAATCTTCTTTCCTGTTTGGTTCTCCACGAGAGTCTTGAACTCTCGGAACCTCTCAAAGATCTATGACTCGGAATTCAAGAAATAGATCCAAGTTTTCCTGGAATAGTCATCAATGAAGGTTACACAGTAACTGTAACCACTGAAAGAATGGACACCCATAGGTTTACATACATCCGAATGCACCAAGTCCAAGAGCTCCTTAGATTTGTGCTCACTCTGTGGGAAAGGCTTCTTGATGTTCTTCCCCATAGCACAACTTTTGCAGTGGTTATGCTTCTCCTCCTGTACCTAAAGAACTCCAATGACAACCTGTCTCGAGTGCCTCACTGCTCCATGGTGTAAGCATTACATCCTCCTATGCCACAAGTCCCCTTGACTGCTACCGATGCTGACTAGGGCCTTTGCAGGCTCAAAGTGTAGTCTATACACTTTCCCGCTCTTGTTTCCAATCACCCTATCCAAGCTCCTATTTGACCCCTTGGGCCTAATATACACTCTATGGTCTCTGAACTTCACCAGATATCCCTTGTCCTCCAAAGTGGACACTAATATGAGGTTCTTAGTCAATCCTGGAACATATAACACATCAACAGAACTAATGGGTTTACCAGACTCCCTCTGAAATGAAACAGTGCCAACTCCTTAGGCCTGATATCGCACATCATCACCCAACTCAACGTGGATCCTTGTTCCACCCTCTTGCAAGTCTCTAAAGAATCTCTTATGTGCGGTCATGTGACTAGATGCTCCATTGTTGATGTACCATATACTGCTCCCTGTGGTGCTTGTCATGCAAACTATCAAACAAAACTCCTCATCGAATTTCTTGCTGAACTCATCCACCTCTGCAGATCCATCCATCTAAGTGTTACTCTCATTCTTCCTGTCTGAGCACTGGGAGGCTAAGTGTCACTGCTTGTGGCAGATAAAACAGTTGACCTTTGACATGTCAAGGTTCTTCTTACCATCCTTCTTCCTCTTTTCCTTACCCTTACTCTTCCCTGTAACGTCTAGAGCCTCCTCATCCACAATCTGTGGGGCACTGCTGGATGAACCTGATCCTTGACCCATGCAAGTCTATTCCTGCACAAAGTCATCCCATAGTCTCTGTCAATCAGGGAGCTTCTCCCTAGCAACAAAGCCCTTGGCAAAGGTGTCCCATGGCTTAGAGAAGCCATTGAGGGCTATCTGAACTAGCTCCTCGTGCATTGTCTTAGAGCCAACAACTCCAAGCTCATCTCTGATATGTGTGATCCTCGTGAGATAAGACAACACTCCTCCATTGGCCATATTGGTGTTGTGCATCCTCTCTTGTAGCACCATCTTCTGATTCTTGTTCTTGATTTGGTACAAACTTTGCAAACCCGTCCACATCTCTGTTGCGGTCTTCTTACCAGAAAGGTAAGGGACTATATGGTCCTTCACTCCGTCCATGATAATCAACATGGCTTTGGAATCAATCTTCTTCCAAGCTATCAGATCTGTCGGATCTGTGGGTACAATTTTTGTGGATTCAATGTGCTCCTCTACATCACTAACGTCCAAGATCCTTGTGATCCTCTCTTTCCATGTATGAGAGTTCTGAGCACCCTGGAGTCTATCCTCAACTCTCAACTGTACGACCATCCTGAAGTGTACCTGTCAAACCCTAGATCTAGAATCTAGGTTTGTGTCTTCAAATAGATATGCCCCCAATCTATCATTGTTGCTGCAAATCTCTCAAGATTTAGCTCACCAGAGCTCTGATACCATGTAAATTGTCCTTTAAAGCATAACTAGGGTTAAAACAATATATTTAAATTTAATTGAAATAACCACACATGAACTTCTTTACAGTATGCAACGGAATATAAAACTGAGAACCATTTACAACATCAATCACATCAATAGAAACGACACAATTTTTTTAAGCAGAAACCCCCAAACAAAACGCAAGATGAGAAAACCGATGCAATAGTATGAGAGGATATTTTTATTAAGAAAATACAGAGCTTTTACAATATTAGAAAATCGATTTATGCCATAGATGGAAAAATTGAAACACCCAACAAATCACTGAGAAAAACCTGTGAGATGGTACGGTTCATAAGGCAGCTTGTTGTTGTACGGTGTACCTCCGCCAAAGTCTCATGTCTCTCTCCTCTGCAATTTAGGGTTGTCTTCCTGAGTTAGTGCTCCTCCGTCTTCTTTGCCAAAATTCTCTCACACTTCTTCCTTTCTCTATCGGAATGCAACTGTGTTCTCTCCACCAATTGACCTTTTCTTTTATAACTTTAGGTAAAACAAAAATCCTAATCTCACTTTCACTTTAACTAGTGTTTCTCTATAGTTAATTTATATCATTTTAATTTATTTTCCAAAGTAAACTTAGGAAAAAGTAAATTAAATACAACTAGTTTCCTAAATTAAGTCTTCTGCATGCAAGAACACATGCATGCAGAAAGACCTTCCTCGTTGTTGCTAGTTTAACAGAGAGTTGGAAGGAGAATCCTTTTTGGAAGAGTTCATAGTACCCAAAGAAGCAGTGATCAAGATGAAGGAGAGTTACATGAACTAAATTTTAGGTAGAGACCATCTCCTCATGGTGGTTGAAATGTACTATAGTGCGCTCAAGGAGAAATAATAATGATTAGAAAGGCTCACTAATGAGTTGGAGGCCACCAGTGATTCATTGAAAAGCACACAAAGGGCCCTTCAAGAATCAAGAATGCAGAATGATCAACTTCGAAAGGAGTTGAGTTCATCACACACTCCATCCTACATGGAAGATAGTCATCTGCACATGACAAATGACATAGTGGATTTGATGGAGGAACCTTATGTGAGAATTGAACATGAGGTAAATTCAGAATTCCAAGTGCTTATGAAGAACAAAGAGAAATAAGATTTTGGCCAAGCACTTGTTGGTATGCAAAATAGCGTAGAGGACTTAGCTATGGGAGAAATAGCTAGGGACATACCATTTGACTCTACAAGCAATGGTATTTATTTATCTGAGGATGGATTGGGTAGACAAGTACATCACTGAGATGTAGGCCCATGGATGCACAATTCTTGCTTGCATCTGTAGGGAGTTGTTTGACATGCATGCCTTGGAGGAGAGACTTTATGAGCTTCTTATATGGAGAGAAGACTTAGATTTGAAGAAGGTGGTTGATTACATCTCACATAGATCAACAAGCCAAAGTGTTTATCCATAGATTGAGTGGATGGATACATAGCCAAGATGGAGATTCATTGAGGTAACAATTATTTTTGCTTCTGTGATAATTTTTTTGGTTTTAAAGATATTGTCTTACCATATGAACAACAATAAGGGTTTGTATGGCAATGCTTGAATATTTCCAGTACACATATATCCATCGATTGGGTGTGCAAGTACATGGAAGATTTAGAACTACCATGCAAGAAAAACTCATTTTCCAAACAAAACATGTCGGATGTAACATATTATGCAAGCCATCAACTTGCACAAGAGGAGATCCAAACAATGTGGGATCTAATGGAAAAAGCTCTCATGAGCATTGGAAGTGATGGTTTTCCAACAAGGTTATGGGATCCTAGCATCATTTGGAATGAATGACCCATTGTTCCAGGTGATCAAGACGTTTAATTGATTGTTGCATAAGCAATGGGATCCTAGCATTCTCTGGAATGACAGATTGTTTTGGGTAACAATAGAGTTTGGGAGTCCTCATAAGGCTCTCTATGTTGTCATGAGGCGGTGTAAAGAAGGAAGTGGGAGACACCTCCCAATTTTTGGATTCAATTGGGACCCAAGAATCATTCTTGGTCTCAACTATTTCAGCTGGGAAATTCATGTAGCAGTATGTGGTACAAAAACACCTCTCAAGAGGGATGAGATACATAAGGTTGAGTATCCTCCCAAGATTGAACTCCACCTTCATCACCGTCATCCAGTTCACTTGAAAGAAAAGGTGTTGCCAATGTGACTATTTTAGATCTTCATGCATGAGCAATGGTTTGCTAAGGCACCTATGGCCTCCTTGGCCTACATGAGCAAAGCATACACCAAGCAATTTGGTAAGGTTGAGTTTATTCATTTTGTTGACATTTTGATTCATAGTAGGATGTTGGAGAAGTACTCTCCTAGTTTGGAGGCTAGTTATGGATTTGGGTGGAGCAGTGTTTGCATATGACATTGTTTGAATATGAATTTGAAAGGATTGAGGTTTTACATTATGATCTTATGATTGAGCATGGTAAAGATGGTGCATCATGTACAAGATCTTTTCATTTCACAACACGTATCTGCCCAAGTAAAGAAAAGAGTCTCCCATAGGTGATAAGAATTCTCAAAGGGATAATAAAAATGTTACATCAATGTTCCAAGAGTACCCCACTAGGTTTCACCGAACTATGTGCTTAAAGGTGATGCTTCCAAAGAAGACACATAAAAGGTTTTGTTGTATAATGTTCACCTTGGTTGCTTGAACATTCATAAAAGGGTAAGTGAGAGGCTATCATGGAGATGCCTCAATGATGAAGGATTGAAGCATATAAGAGGTTGCAGCCCATGGCAACAGCATGAAGTGGAGCATATTCATCTTCTACACTCTCTACCATTTCAGGAGCAAAAATGGGGTCATCCATGAGTTGATGGATAGGAATGACATATACAAGATTTCCAGGGGAGTCATATATGATGGAGATGCATATATGATGGAGATGCGATACACATAGTTAAGAAGTATGCTTGTAAAAATTGTTGGAAAGGTGCACAAGTATTTCATTATCCATACTTTCACTTGCTTGAGGACAAACAAATTTTGGGAGAAGAAGACTGTAATGTACCCATTTTCTTATGGCACCATGGAAACATGCTCTAGCCCATCTAGTTCCATGGTTCATGAGGACATAAAATATGTTTGTTAGGAATAAATTTGACCATAGTTATTTTTAATTAATAAAGTTAGGTTCAATAGAAGTATTAAAGTCAATGGTTGAATAAATAATTATTAATATTTAATTTATGAATTGTAAAATGCATAGGATTCAGGAGGGGCCATGAGGGATTACTTGGACAGAAAATTTGGAATAAAAGCAATGAAAAGCAGAAAGGTGGCAGGAAAAAACAAGAAAGTAGGAAAAGCAGGAAAAGTGCAGTAAAAACAAAAAAGCAGAGAAAAGAAGGAAAGTAACAGGAAAATAAAAAAGCCAGAAAAAATCAAGAAAGAAACAGAAAAATCAGAAATCCAGAGAAAAGAAGGAAAGAGCAAAACTCAAGAAAAGCTACATAAAGCTACAATTACCAAAATTGACGAAGGCTCAATGGATGAGCCTTGAGGGTCCACAACCTAGGTAGCTTGTCCAAGAAGCCAAGTGTCACATCTTTTACCATTATTGAAACTCTAAACTGGAGAGCAGTGAGCTTTTCATGACTTGGGAGATGTGCCCCTACTGTCACCATTCTAATTGAGAAATCAACTAGAGTTTGAGGAGGAAGGCATCCAGCCTTTCTCATTGGATTAATTGCAGGTCTTTAATGTCATTTCCATATCTCATATCAAGCTTGGGTCGAATATCTGCTTGAGAGTTCAAGCATTGAGAAGAAGGAATCACTTCCGGAGCAACCTTCTATCTTCTCTACTTCTTAAATCTTATGCTGAACATCATACCTCTGTGGATTGATTTTATCATGATGGAAAAGGCTTCCAGACCTGTTCATTGAATTTATTGCAGGTCCTCTTATGCTGGTCGAAATCTTCTTTCTCTATGTGTTGTAAACTCCCCCTATTGGAGCCCTCTGATGAAATTAATCTCTGTTTCATTGTTGAGGTTGCTAACGACCCTTGGAGCTATTCTTGTGCTTCCAAAGCTCTGGAAGATGAAAGAAACTCTCTGATATACCATCTCTGATATTATTTATAGTTCTGCACTTAATCTTCTGCAATTTATTAAACTACTTTTACCCTATGCTCATTGGAATGTAAATTTCGACTAGTTTTACAGAATATGCAGTAGAATGATTTCTATAGGTCCAATTGTCTTTCTGTAAGTTGCTGCGGCTCCATAAGACTCTGATACACCCATTCCAAGCCTTAATTTAGAGTTTAGAGACCCTTGGGTTTGCTTAAAATCAAATTGAAAATCACCCTTCTGCGCAGTCCCGATTGCTAGTTTTGCTTGTTTCGCTTCCAAACTTTGCCAATTTGTTCCTAGACTTCTGGATTTGAGTCATGCCAATGCCAAGGATCTAGTTTGCATATGCTGGTGTACCCAGGTAGCCTTGAACTAGGCTTCAGCGGTATCTGATTTTGAAACATAAGTGGTCCCAATACATTGTGCAAACGATACTTGAGCTAGTGCAGCCCTGTTGCTATCTTTTGGTGAATTCTGATTTGGTGTGCCTCTGATATATTTGTTGCATACCTGTAATTGACTTTTGCAGAGTCATTCCCCGAGTTTGTGTGAGTTTGGAAAGGTTCCACTGTGTTTGGAATTGATTCAGTCAATTCTAGCACCTAGTTTTGAATTTTCAGATCTAGATCTTTGTATTTGAGATAATATCTCCATAAATCTGACTGGGGCTATTACACAAACAATGACTTGTAAGCGGTGACATCTTTGGGCCAGTTGTAATGCTTCTATCTTGTTTAGAGAGGCACTTTCAAAATTCTAAATGTCTGAATATCGACCAGCTGTCACCATAAGTTTAATAATAATTGTGCGTTGGTCCAAGTTGAGGTCAACATAACATTAGGCTATCAATCAAGTTTTCATTCTGTGGTCTGCTGCACCTGAAACGTATGAGTTCCAATCGAATGGGAGCAGGTGCAAAGCCCAGGCAGCTCCTCAGGGCACATTTCTAGAAGCACCTCCAACCCAAAAAGAGGAATCTAGCCATCAGTCCTTGTGCAGCTGTTTCTTCTTAACCAGCAGTGCCATTAGTTTGTCTAGCAGTAAACCAACCAGCAATTAATTAACTTTCTAAGCCTATTTTCTAACTGCCAAACAAATGTGAATCCCAGATTCAGAAGTACATTGAATTTGAAAATGCCAGATGAATATAAATCAATAACCAAGCAAATCTCCCAAACCCTAGAGAGAATAGTTTGTAATGTATTGACAATTTGACAGATGACTGATATCAAAGAACTCAGAGACTAGTGAAGGTGCTTGTTTTCGCCACGCTAATTTTCCATTATATCAACAACTTGCAGAGGATGAAACGTCTGAAGAAAGACCGATAGTGAACATAATTCTAACTAGCACATGCCACAGACCCATCTAAACCCTAGTCTGATATGTACCTTGAGGTTGCAAACCTGAGAACTTGAAAGACGGCCATTTATGTAACTCAGAGATATGCACCCTTGAGCTTCACAACCTCAGCATATCACACGAGTTTAGATCAATGTTGCAAATAACATTTCAGAAAAATATCACCTAGGGTCCAGGGAAAAACTTATTAGAAATATTAGGCAAAATATCAGAAGTATAAAAAAATATCAGCAAAAAAAAAATCAGGCTAGCATGAACTTGGACCTGAAACACTCCTAAACATCAGCAACCAGAAAAACACGGAAACATCAAGAGAAATTGGAGACATTTGATAGGCTTCTGGCAGTGTCTATAATCAATGCACCCAATGCACAACATAAATTCCATGCAACATTACAAACACCGATGTGTACACACATCACCCCACCCCCACCATCCCTCTACCTGGGTTGTATAATGCACCTCGCTTTCACTGTTGGTACAAAAAAAAACTTTAAAACTGGGCAGCTTTCAGTGAGAAATGGACTTTTACATGCATGTTATTCAAAATCAAGGTGCTTGATTTTGCCAACGCTAATTTTCCATGATATCAACAACTTGCAGAGGATGAAACGTCTGAAGAAAGACCAATAGTGAACATAATTCTAACTAGCACATGCCACAGACCCATCTAAACCCTAGTCTGATATGTACCTTGAGGTTGCAAACCTGAGAACTTGAAAGCGGCCATTTATGTAACTCAGAGATATGCATCCTTGAGCTTCACAACCTCTGCATATCACACATGAGTTTAGATCAATGTTGCAAATAACATTTCAGGAAAACATCACCTAGGGTCCAGAAAGAAACTTATTAGAAATATTAGGCAAAATATCTGAAATGGAACTACATTCATGTTATTCAAAATTAAAGGAAAATGTAAATGGGGTCGTGGTGAAGCCAGTAAGGTTTAATTTCCCTGGGTGCTGCAAATTATTAAATTAATGATTGGAGCCAGGTAAAAGTCCCGGCTGACATTGCAAAATGGTGTAGTCCCTGTCAGAGCATCTCAGGGGTTGTCTCATCCAGGCAAGCGGCCAATTGTATGCCCTGACCTCTTTAGGCCTGACAGCTCAAAGGCTGCTTCGTCCAAGCAAGCAGTACAGGTCAGATTTTAAAATGATATGTATTGTAGATTTTTTCCGTCATGTGCATTTTTCTTGAAATGTACGATGGGATGTCAATTTTTAACCCTGCAAAATCTTCACTTGTAGAGAAGGAATTAAATTCATTGCAGACATCCAAGAGTGCAATACGTAGTCTTCCATTCTGAACTCCCCCTAATTCCAGATTCAACATAGCATTGAAATTGAAATGCAAGATGAAATATATACCAATAACCACGCAAGTCTCCCAAACCCTACAAAGACTAGTTTGTAACGTATTGACAGATGACTCATATCAAAGAACTTTACTTTTGGCATTGGCCAGTGCTAAATTTCCCTGACATCGACCACCTGCAGAAGATTAAATTTTTGAAGAAGGACCAATAGTAAAATAATTCATCCAGCCATCAATCCCTGTGCAGTAGTTTCTTCATAACCTTCAGTACCATTAATTTACCCATCGGTACACCAACCAGCAATTAATTTACTTTCTAAGCCTATTTTTAACTGCCAAATAAATGTTAATCCCAGATTCAAAACTGCATTAAAATTGAAAATGCCAAATGAAATATAAACCAACAACCACGCAAGTCTCCCAAACCCTACAAAGACTAGTTTGTAATGTATTGACAGATGACAGAAAGGTTCAATTCCCCTGGAGACACGAATTAGCGATTGTGGAATGCAAAAATCCTGGGTGACTTTGACAAATTGGTACCCATGTCACAGCAATTGCAGGGTTGTTTTGTCCAGATAAGTGTACCTTTACCTTTTTAGGCTAGTTGTAATCCTTCTATCTTGTTTAAAGAAGGGTAAGCACAGAATTAAATGCAATATATGTTTAAATATACATTGTTGTAGGTTTTGAAATGCTTCTTCAACTTCACCAGTGTATATGCACCAGCATATATTGAATTTATTGTAGCATTGCTCAGTACTCATTGCTCACATTACCTACTGATCACAAGCATTAACATTAAATGCAATATATATTGGAATATAACCATCAGCTCTGAAATACTTCTGTTCTGGAGTATATCCCAGCACATATTTCATTTAGAGCTGTATTGCTAGGTGCACATATTTCATTTAGAGGTGCATTGCTAGGTGTCTGTTAATTACCTTAAAGCTCTTTAAGCAAACTCATTATTAACCCCCAAAAAATACACAAAACAGCAGTAAATGCAATATCTGCTATACCTAAGTGACCAATATGCACCCAGTAGGGTAGCATTAAATGTGCCAATGAGATGCATATATACAGTCCACCAAAATATACACAAAATAGCAGTAAATGCAATATATGCTACTCCTAGGTGACCAATATGCACCCAGCAAATGGGCGAGATTGAGGTGCATATATACAGTTGGATGCGATGGGATCACATCCAACCGTATATATGCACCCTACCGACACATTTAATGCCGTCCTGCCGGGTGATCACCCTATACCAACATTAAATGCAATATATGCTACTCCTAGGTGACCAATATGCACCCAGCAAATGGGCGAGATTGAGGTGCATATATACAGTTGGATGCGATGGGATCACATCCAACCGTATATATGCACCCTACCGACACATTTAATGCCGTCCTGCCGGGTGATCACCCTATACCAACATTAAATGCAATATATGCTACTCCTAGGTGACCAATATGCACCCAGCAAATGGGCGAGATTGAGGTGCATATATACAGTTGGATGCGATGGGATCACATCCAACCGTATATATGCACCCTACCGACACATTTAATGCCGTCCTGCCGGGTGATCACCCTATACCAACATTAAATGCAATATATGCTACTCCTAGGTGACCAATATGCACCCAGCAAATGGGCGAGATTGAGGTGCATATATACAGTTGGATGCGATGGGATCACATCCAACCGTATATATGCACCCTACCGACACATTTAATGCCGTCCTGCCGGGTGATCACCCTATACCAACATTAAATGCAATATATGCTACTCCTAGGTGACCAATATGCACCCAGCAAATGGGCGAGATTGAGGTGCATATATACAGTTGGATGCGATGGGATCACATCCAACCGTATATATGCACCCTACCGACACATTTAATGCCGTCCTGCCGGGTGATCACCCTATACCAACATTAAATGCAATATATGCTACTCCTAGGTGACCAATATGCACCCAGCAAATGGGCGAGATTGAGGTGCATATATACAGTTGGATGCGATGGGATCACATCCAACCGTATATATGCACCCTACCGACACATTTAATGCCGCCCTGCCGGGTGATCACCCTACCCCAACATTAAATGCAATATATGCTACTCCTAGGTGACCAATATACGCCCAGCCAGCAAACTGGCGAGTGAAGTGCATATATACATTTGGGATCACATCCAACAGTATATATGCACCCTACCTACACATTTAATGCCACCCTGCAAGGTGATCACCCTATACCAACAATAAATACAATATAGACTGGGATATACATCGTCCACAGGTGTATATCAAGCATATAATGCATTAATTGTTGTCACTACTCAATAATAATGATCATGATTCATCGTAATCCTGTTTAATAATGATTATTAACCATTCACGATCATTATTAACAGTATAAATGTTATTGTCAGCTGAGCTGTGTTACAGGTAGGAGTTTTCCTCTACTGGCCCAGATTGCAAAAAATAGTGCTCTTGGATCATGATTCATCGTAATCCTGATTAATAATGATTATTAACCATTCACTATCATTATTAACAGTATAAATGTTATTGTCAGCTGAGCTGTGTTACAGGTAGGAGTTTTCCTCTACTGGCCCAGATTGCAAAAAATAGTGCTCTTGGATCATGATTCATCGTAATCCTGATTAATAATGATTATTAACCATTCACTATCATTATTAACAGTATAAATGTTATTGTCAGCTGAGCTGTGTTACAGGTAGGAGTTTTCCTCTACTGGCCCAGATTGCAAAAAATAGTGCTCTTGGATCATGATTCATCGTAATCCTGATTAATAATGATTATTAACCATTCACTATCATTATTAACAGTATAAATGTTATTGTCAGCTGAGCTGTGTTACAGGTAGGAGTTTTCCTCTACTGGCCCAGATTGCAAAAAATAGTGCTCTTGGATCATGATTCATCGTAATCCTGATTAATAATGATTATTAACCATTCACTATCATTATTAACAGTATAAATGTTATTGTCAGCTGAGCTGTGTTACAGGTAGGAGTTTTCCTCTACTGGCCCAGATTGCAAATAGTGCTCTTGGATCTTGCCGGAAAGATCTCGGAATAACACGTCCAAGAAATAGAACTAATAATCTGTTCACTCTTAACCTTGAAACTCAACCTCGGCAGAGGGTTAGGGAAAATGAGTCCTGATTCCTGTCTAAAAATTAAGACGTGATACTGTGAAGAACCCAAGCAAACAAGAAAAACGGTATAAAATATAGTTAAAAGAAATTCAGATACAGCAAAGGTAAATTGTTTCTTGAATTTTCTCGTTATTAAGATCAAAGCGGGGGTTTGAGCAGTGATCACATTTGAATTAATGAACTGTTCCAAAATTACAGCGGGCCTAAACTAGCCCTTATAGATATACAAGACTGTAAATCGATGCAAGTCGCATCCAATTCTCGGCACAGACAACGGGAATCAAGATTAACTCTCATTCTAGGGCGTTGGCTCCGGCGACGATCTCCAAAATCTCTCCCGTGATCTTGGCCTGCCTCTGCCTGTTATAAGTCGCCGACAGCGTCCGCTTCAGCTCCTTGGCATTGTCGCTGGCGTTGCTCATGGCATTCATTCTGTTCGCGAGCTCGCTGGCGAGGGACTCCTGGAGAGCCCTCAGAATCTGGCTGTTGAGATAGAGCGGCAGCAGGGCATCCAGAATCTGAACGGGGTCCTGCTCGAAGAGCACGACGGGGGAGAATTCCGGCGTCGGGGTTCGAACCATTTCCCTCTCGACAGTAAGCCTCCCGTCCTTTGTCGTAAGCCTGAACATCTCGTCCTCCGCGGCATCGACACAGACGCCATTGATGTCGCAGACCTCGCCCTTAGGGGAAAGCGGCAGGAGCGTATGAATGACCGGCTCGGATTTTATCAGCGACACGAATTTCGTATACAGGAGCTCGACCTTATCGACTTCTTCGCTTATGAAGAGGCTGAAGACATCGTCGGCGATGGCCTGGGCTTCTTTCGTCGTCGGCATCGAGCCGGTTTCCATGAACTTGTCGACGGGGATGGCCGGGCGGCGCTTGAAATACGAGTTGCCCTTCTTGCCGATGCTGACAATTGTGTACCCGACGCCGAGTTCGCGGAGCTCCTTCATGCGGCGCTCGGCCTTTTTAAGGATAAAATTGTTGTAGCCCCCGCAGAGGCCACGGTCACCCGTGACGACGACGATGGCGATCTTCTTGACGGGACGGACTTGCGTGAGCGGAATGTCGACGTCCTCGGTCTGGAGCTGCTCGTTGAGATTGTAGAGAACCTGGACGAGGGTTTCTGAGAAGGGCCGCCCGTTCACCACTGCTTCCTGGGCGCGACGGACCTTGGCAGCGGCCACCAGCTTCATGGCATCGGTGATTTTTTTCGTGTTAGTGACAGAGGCGATGCGGTCGCGGAGCGTGCGAAGGTCGCAGACCGTCACAGCACGGCCCCGCGGGCACTTGGATTCGAGCTCCGTGCTCAGATCTGTGGAGGTGCGACGGAAGGGGAGAATGCGAGAAGAGAGGCCATCGAAGGCGGGAATCATGGGCTTCGCCGACGCCGTCATCTGGCAGGCCGAGAGGGCGACATTGGCGCACGACATGGCGGATTGAATTGGGGATTTTTTTTCAAATTTGAAGGGGTTTGTTTGCAGAGTGAGCAGGCTGTGGAGTTTGCAAGGGAGGCAGGGGTGTTCTATGTACACAGGGGCAGTGGATCAGCTTGTGGATAAGGGAGCGCATTTCTGAGCCCTCCGTTCGCGTCGTTTTGTTGTGTTCTGGGTTTTTATTTCTGGGTTTCTGTCCACCCAATTTGTTTGTGTAGAAACTCGTGGGACCTGTCGCTTCCCTGATCCTCACAGGCAGGGTATGAACGCAATTGGGATCGACCCCGGTTAACTGTTCAAAAAGAAGTATTTCGAAAGAAAGAAAAAAATATTGGAAATTTATTGTTTTAATTTGTTAAATTATTGGAATGTTGTTCTTGTTGCTGCAGCAGCTATGGGAATTGGTCTTAATATTAGGTCAGGTACTATAATCCAATAGTATATTTAACAAGTTACTATTTATTGGGAATTTGAATCCAGGTAAAGTTAAATATTTATTAGGAATTTGAATCTTGTTAAAGAGAACGTGAAACTTACTTCTTTAATATTAGAGTAATTTACTCTTCTTCTATGTTATTGATGTTGAGTTTTACCTAGGTTAGGTCGAAGTATTGCCACTATAAATCAAGAGTATATCCAACAACTTGCAAGTCAAATATATAAATAACTCATGATTACATCATTGAAATGTTACCATCATAGATGTATCTCAATTCTTATCTACCAAATCTTATCTACCAAACATGGAGGGGGATCCATTTTCTTGAAGTATATATATATTTTTTTAATTTTAAATTCAAAAATTTTGATCCTTTGAGTTTTACTTTTTAATTTTATAAGCAACATGGATTTTTAATTAATTTCATAAATTTTTTATTTTACAGCGGACATGATTTTTTTCCTTTTTATTTTTAGTAATCTAACATTACTTTGTTAAGTGACAACATCTCCACCAAACTGGGTTCTGTAGCATCTCACTTCTCTAAGTGAAATGAAGAGGATTCAAATCCTCAATAAGATATTGACCTATTGTGATAAGGCTAAAAGGGTACACGCCCCTTGAAGTGTGACCCATATTTGGTGTGTCTCCAAACATCTTGGCCCTTGCTAACTCACACGTTATTGGCATATATGGCTTATAGACTATTGGATATACTCTTGGGTTATAAAAGCTACCACCAACTTTAAACCTGAGCCTCACCCACCTAATCTAATAAATTACCAATTCCCATTATCTAAAAAAATGTTATGAAGAGGATAAATATCATGATGGACACTTTATAAGAAGTTGATTTTATGTGGAAGAAGATAAATATAGAAGTTTTTAAATGTTAGCTAAATCATCTCATATAAATTTATAAATTTAAAAGATTTGTTGTCTAAATAACATTTTAATGATGAGGGATGAGTTAGGTATTTTAAAACCTTTCAAACTGTAGTGATGGATGGATCGACGAAATTACAAATTTCAATGTAGTGGGATTGCAATTTTAGAATTCAAGTTGGAAAACTTGTTGGAAAATGGAAAGAAAATATTGAGAAGGAAAGTGATTTAGTTAAACTTAAACCGCAGCTTAAATATCAATATCATGGCAACAATGCCTTCTACAAGGTTAATAACAAGGTTATCATCATAGGGGCAGAAGGAAATTATATGGTACTATTTCTAGAGGAACTTAATGATAAAGTGATGATTGCAAGTATCAATTACTAATATTACAACACATACTATTATGATCTATGTGGAATCTTGGCATTATGATACATGGTAGGGTTGAGATGGCACCATCTATTATCATTTGTCGTATAGTGGGCCATTAACTTTTCCATGGGTCGCTCTAACATGGCAATGAAATCACGTGATATTTATCCTTTCTTAGTCACAACTACATATGACTTGCAGTTTGGTTTAGAATTAAGTTGTTTAAAGACATGTATTAGCATGTGTATTACAATGCCTCTCCTCTGTGTTAAGCCCCACTTGTAAGATTTAACATGTCAAACTAATAGTGTGACCAAACTCTATGATGCAAGGGTAGTCCTTACAAATTGCGAATTGTTGGCCCTAGGAAAAGATAGCAGAATTTTGTTCGGAAAAATGAAGATTATGGTCACAAGACGAGAAAAGACCGCGACGGAAAAGGCTACGACAAAAGAGGAGAAGAGCAAGTCGAAACTAGGAATTCGACCTATTTTTTATAAAATCTAGTTATACTAATAGACTATTTTGGGAATAAAGTATGATTGTAAATTGGGCCGATAGCTCCTATATTAATGTCAGGATGTTTTGAGTTTGTAGAAACAACCTGTCAACTAACAGTTAAGAACCCGTCGATGGGTAAAACAATAATTTAAAAGGCATATAAGGTCGATCCAAGCTGTGTGCAGACGACCAAACCAAGAGAAGGAAGGGGAAAGGGAGAGCTAGGAAGACATGAGAGCATGAGAGAGACAAAAACAACATCTATTGCAAAGAAGTTCTTGAGAGAGGTATGCAAGCTACGTGCACATACCAAAGGCATTTAAACATTACTCATGCCAAATGAACAACGCCTTTGTGGTTTTTTCCGTATGGCTTTCCACATTAAATATGTGTCTTTGTGTCTATGATATCTGTGTTTGTTGTGAATGACATTTTATGGGTTTGTTAAACATCTAATGGTATAATAGTGTGGAATGTTGATTAATATGTGTTAGAATCTATATATCTTACATGTTGTCTATGTGTTTCGATGGAACAACATGCTTTATTCTCTGATGTATGTATGACATCAGAAGTCCATTCCTTGGTTTCAGTCGAGTGGGCTGATGATGTCGTGGTAAGGAAATCCCCTCCCATAACTGTAGAAACTTGGTTCTAGCAATCCCCGTAGATATCTTGGGTGAGACCTCACTTGCATCGCAGGTGTTGCCGACACATTTATTCTTTGTCGAGGCGATGTCTTAGGATTTGTTGACATATAGGGAAGTCTGAACCTAGGTTAGCAGAAAATACACCAGCAAATGGTTTCTTTGTCGGGACCCGAATCATTGTAATTTGGACATGTTTTGGCACCTAACGGAACCTGAAATTCAAGATTGGGTTGATTACAAAGCACTAGATTTTGCATAGGAAGAAGTAAAGGATTGTGGCTGAGCCAGATAGGATGGTTAAACAAATATTTTTACACAAACATTCATGATATTTTCTTTAGTGAACTTCCAATTATATTGCATGAATGGTTGTTGAAGCTAGCAACTCAGAAGAAAAAATTTCAAGGCAGAGAACCCACATAGTGGAATCCTCAGTTAATCCAACGGCTAACAAGAGTTAGTAATCTTATATCTAGGGTTGTCGACTTCTGGGTTGATATTATTATGGAGGGATATATTACTGAGATTGTAGTTGATCATATAAGGTCATACAGTAAAACAGAAAGAGAGTTCTTCCAGGAACCTCGAGGACGCTATTTGAAATCCTTGAAATTGTGGATAAAGATGTTGGTATGTGAAAAAGGGATTTTTAGGATGGAGTCCGACGTATAAATCCTTGTGCACGAAGAACCTATGTAATGTCACAAGAAATATTTGAGCAAAATGGACAAGAATAAGTTGAGATGTTTCCTATCGATAGCGATATTGAGCAAGAAGGTGGACACCTGGGGAGTGGAAGAATATTTCGGCTGGGAAAGAGAAGAAGGGTTGCGACAAAAAGAGGAAGTTGTAGTGCAACTGAAGTAAGGGACTACGAATTGGCACTACATCTCAATGAAGAATCCTGCGATGAAGAGGAGGAATATCGACTTAGATCAAAGGAAGACGAATAGAAGGTTCCAGATACAGATCAGGACTACAACATACCCACAACCCTGCGTACATCTCCAAATCCTGAGGTAAGACCTAAAAACACATCACCAAGTAGTTTTGTTGATCATAATAACAGTAATAGTGGAAATAGTAGTCAAGGAAGTTCTACTAGTGGAGCCTTTAATTCAATAATACCACAAGTACATATAATGGTGGGAAATGATATAAAGTTACCTATATTCAATGGGAATTTGCTGGAGCACCCTTAGCAATATTGGTTCCTATGTGAAGCTATATAGATAGTGCGATAGGTTCAATATGTGGCTATAAAAAGAGCCCAGATGATCACAACCTTTAGAGGCCATGTGTTTGACTAGTATATGAAATTCTATGTGGTCCCAACAAGGATCTCTCAGAAGACGTTAGATCAAATCCGGATGAGATTGATAGAAGAGTTCAAAATGACTAAATCGGAGTCGCAATGCATCACAAAATTAAAAGAGATCAAGCAATTGTCAACTAAGTTTGTTTGGGACTTCGACCAAAGATTTAAAACTCTAATGGCTAAAGTGATTTTTCAGATGTCAGATGTCCGAAATAAAGAATGGTTTATTGCGGCGATGCTACCACATATCCATATTCCCTTGATGCAACAGAAGATTGTATCCTAGAGCGAAGCTCTCAAGCTTGCCGTGAAGTTGGAGGCTTCACTAGTCAGAGAAATTGGTGCCAGAATGATGCAGATACAATCGCAACTTTCCAACCTCACGTTGTTAATACAAGATATCAAGAAAGGAAAAGACATGAAAGAAGAATTTTGGTGTACAAGATGTAGAGAAGAAGGCCATCATAAAGACTCATGTCCATCATTCATGAATTATCTTGCATCGGGAGCACCAAATCCTATAAATTCATAAGGAATACCCTGGTGTAGAATTTGTCAGACCAGAGGACATTGATCAGAGGAATGCTTGTATTTACAGAAAATAGTAAGTGCATTGACTAGCCTATATTGTAAGTTCTGTCGATCGGTGGGTCACGACGAGAAAGACTACAGGGAATATTAGTTGCTGCAAGAGAAAACAATTGACACATATCTAATGAAAAATGATGAACAAATGCAAGTCGAGCGAGTTCAGGAAAAATACCCTCAACCCAGTGGGGTGATATTTTTAGAGGCCAAAGATGAGGACGAGGATTTAGTTGATGAAGGGGCCAAGTCATTTGTTATAATTGTGGACAACCTGGACATTTTTCCACATATTACACTAATCCTACATCAACATGTTCATATTGTAAATCATTGGACCACATTGTCGAAGAATGCCCATAGTTGATTGCTAAATGGCAAGCCATAAACATGGGAAACCAGAACCCTGTTAACCCAAAAATCCCCCACTAAGCTCTCAATGGCCTACACCACCCAAGGACACCATGTCACAACCCTCATATCCCTCCATTAGACCCCCACATCCTAAAAATAGCCTAAGGATGAAGAAAAAGGGCTAAAAACCCCAAAAAGGAGCCCAAAATAGCCTCCTAGGAGCTAAAGCCCTAAAAAAGGGGCTAAAGTTAGGGCGGAAGGGGCTAAAAGCCCAAAAAAGGGGTTAAAGCCCTGACCAAGGGCTTAAAACCCTAAAACCCCTTGGAAAAGCTATAAAAGGAGGGTGGGGGGTCACTCTCAAAACACTTCTCCCTTTGCCTATTGTTATGCTGCCCGTGGATGCTTTGAGACCTTTGCCTCTCAAACGACCCACACTCCCTCTCCTCCATCTCCATCTCCATTGAGCCATTGCTCCCCATCCAAGAGAGAGAGAGGTGCTTCCACAATCTTGGGCATGGTGGCCCATTTCCACTAGAGAAGGTATAATTTGTCTTGCATGTTTTGTTTATTTGTTTTATTTGATTTCTAACCCTTGTTTCCATTTGTAGGTTTTTAGCTTAACATTGTTTTTCAGGTTTTACCATAGCTTAGTATTTGTTTGCAGGTTAATGGAGGTAGAACCCTAACCACTCGTGTGCAAAGGGGTTCACCATTGCTCCATCTTCTTCTTTATGTTCTGTTGTTAGCTTAGTTTACTGTTATTTATGTTCTGTTTTATTTTCTGCATTTCCCATCCACGCAGGAACCTACCCTTCTGTCCTATAGACAGAAGGGAGCCATTCCTGCCCCTGTAGCAGGGAGAAATCCTTGCTACAGAACTGGCAACCATACCAGGTCGATGCCACAGGATTCCTGGGCCAAATTTTTAATTTTTCAAGTTTTTAAAATTTTACCCTAGTTTTTTCAGAAATTTCTTATTAAATCCATCTTAGATTCAATTTATTTCATGTTTTAAGTACTGTCGAAGCCTCTGCTAGGAAAAATCGAGTCAGGTTGACCATAGTACAAGTTATTGTCGGCAAGATCTGACTCTGTCTCACAAAAAACCCACAATCCGGAGCAGGGCGCTCATATCGGGGCAAAAGGTGAGACTGGGGCACACTTAATGGGAAAACAGGTGCACCCAGGGTGCACTTAATCCCCCGATAAGTGTGACTTCAGCCCAGAAACTCAGTCCGCGACTGTTTCTGTATTCTGTGCGACCCCCTCGCTCATTTCTGAAAAAATCTTGCGGCCCCCTCGCCATATTTGATCAGAAATGTGCGGCCTGTCAAACAGAACTTTAATTTCAGTTTAATAGACAGTAAATTTCAGTTTCAGAGGACTGTTAGGGCATCCCAGCCGCCTCTGTCCACCACTGCAAGTCAATTTCAGTTTCTGCTTTCATTTTTTGCAATTTATTTCATAAACAATGTGTAAATGCCAAGTAAAGGTTAATGGCTTACTTAAATGAACCTAGCCTAACTAAAATAAACCTAAAATAAACCGTCTTGCTTCCCCTTCCTCCTCTACCCAGTCATCACCCTCTGGGGTATTCTGGGATACGACGAAGGGAAAGCTCGTATAGATCTAGGCACTCCACTATATCGTTCCAAACCATTAAAACCGGGTGACCTGGAAGGTAGAGGGGGTAGAGAAGGAGGGCTTCTCCTGGCGCTAAGCATCCTCCCTATTGACCAACCTAGCATCCGGGAGGTGACCTGAGGATCTACGGATGGGCTTAGTCCCATTGTGTTGAGAGCCCAGCACCTTCTCTTGGTTGAAGAGGAATATCAGTGTGAGGTAGACATCTAGTTAGGCCAGCAAACATTCAGGGTTAATCACTGCATTTGTTAACAATTTCTGATTATTTATGCTTGCATACACAAACACAATGACATGAACTCTACCATGATGAAATCATAAACCATTTGCAGCAACCAAGTACCAGAAAAACAAACAAACAAATACACCATACCAACTAATTAACCCAACTCAGTTCATGACACTGAGTAAGCCTTAAAATTTACTAATTTACACTAAGTACAAACAATTCTGCAATCTCTGAGGACATAAGTCCCTGACTGCTTCAACTGTGGGAAGTACTTGGGCTCTGCCCAGAAACTCGTTGTGAGGAGTACCACAGGAACCCCAAAGTAGCTGGCTGATGAGAGGAATTGCCAAGCGAAATGGGCAACGACCCCTTCTGATTGAGTAGAAGCACCTGTGAGGAAAAAGCCAAGCGTTGTCTTTTGGCAGTCTTGGTGGCTGAGAGACCACCTTTAGCTAATAAGAAGCCACTGAAACTGGGGTCCAAATCTCATTCCCTCCAGTTTCATACATAAAATCAAACACAATTGATCCTCCCTGCTCTTCCTCACGCCTAAGAGGCAAACCACCACCATTCAGAACACTCGATCGACACCGTCGAAGCCGTTCTCAGCAATCTCCCACACCATTAGAGGGCCACACAGCCTATGATTTTGATTCAGACCCATATCAGTCTGAACCAGACCTCCATACTGCACCATCAAGCCCCATGGCTAGTGCAAATTTGGATCCATTTTCCGGCCTAACCTTAGCAAGTGGACCCATGTCCACATCACAACCTGTCACCCACAACCTGGAAAGTGGCCTAAGCACAGTCATGCAGACTGTCATCAGTCAGCTGCCACCACCTATAGTGACTAGCCAAGCTGGCCCACTTGCAGCACACAGGGGCAGTGTCCCTTCCACACACACTGTTCCCCCTGCCACACAGGGGAGTAGTGGACCATCCAATTACATTGCCCCTACTGTCATACATGGGGGCAATGTCCCCGCCACTCATACTATCCCACCCACAACACTTGGGGGAATTGGCCCATCCGCAATGGTGCCACCGCAAGCACCCCCAGCTATGCAGATGCATTATGCACCTACAAACCCCACCACCATCGCAGCTCCATGCCACATCAACCTGGGGTCAAATCTGCCATTCATGGCTCACCTTAACTTGCCTGACTTGGCCAGATTAACAAACGATACCATCCGCCATCAAGCTTTTTGGCCTCCAATGCCAACTAAGCTGCCATCAGACATCCCCAAGTTTGAAGGCAAAGCAGGGGAATGTCCCCAAAACCACATAATGACATTCCATCTATGGTGCTCATCCAATAGCATCATAGATGATTCCATCAGGTTGAGGCTATTCCAACGCACCCTTACAGGTGCTGTGGCCAAATGGTACATTGAGCTTCCACAAGCCAAGTACCCAGACTTCAACTCCCTAGCCTTCATGTTCCTACAGTATTTCCAACTCCCCGTCAGATATGACGAGGGGGTGGAGATCCTGTTATCCTGTCACCAAAGCACCGCCACTCATATAACTAACCATATCCATGAGTGGTGGCAACGTCGTAGTCTATGCAAAATCCAACTTGATGACAGGATCTTCTTGGATTGGTTCCTTAAGACCTTGCTCCTGCCCATAGCAAAGGACGTCGCATCCGAACGTCTCTAATCCAAATAAGAGGCCATACTGAAGGCCCAACAATTTGACCTTATTTATGCTCAGTCTGGATACCTGTATACCGTTATTCCAGATGCTCCCGTCCGAGTACCTCATACCGCGATGCACCGGGGGCATCCCATGTTGCAGACGACATCATAGGATCGGTCTCCCAACAGCCACAGCCTCGACCGACACCACCTGCCATTACACCACAACCAAGCAATACTACTAATTTTTCTTACCAAAACCAAGCTCCGGACTATGCTAGAATGATGTCCCAGTCCGGAGCAACAACTTCTTATGCACAACCTGCGCCACCACAGCAAGCTCAGGCCATGGCTTGGCCAACACAGTAGTATGTGGGGCAAATGCCCACATTTGTGGCACCACCACCCCCACAAATCTACTATGCACCGCCAGTGCAACCAGTTCAAGCCCCCGCCCCCGCTCCACCCATTCCGTTGGGACAAGTGTTCGCACAAAAAAACCGTGCCAACCAGGCTGCCCCCAACAATCAATAAGGGCAAGCTCAAAATAACCGGCCCCGCAACCAAGGCAATAACCAACTGCAGGGAGGTGGTCAACAACCGAACCCTCCCAACAATGTCGTGGCAAACCGGCCAGCCCAAAACCCCCCACGACAGAATGCACCAAGATGCAACGCTCTGTTGCACACAAACCAATCGTGCACACTCTGTGATGTTGATGGGAATTACACATTTGATTGTCCCCTTATGGCTCGTGCTAAGTAGGCCATTCAAAACGAGGCCCAACAGGCTGCTAATGCGGCACATCAAGCCCAGCCCAACCCAGCACCACAAGGACCTCCCCCCATGGTGCTTCAAAACCCACTGCCAGTCCAAGGATTGGTGGCAACCGTACCCCCTCCCTAGACCAATCCCAACGCTCCGAGGGCACCTCCCACTGTCGAAACAGGTGTTCACCACCTGCTAGCCATGACGATTGAAGAGGTCAACTTGCAAACCCGACGGAATCAGTACGGTACCACCACCGAACCCGCTGACACATCAACGGCGTCAACGTCCAAAACAGTCAACCTACCTCTTCAGTTACCCCTGTTCTCACGCCCCCCCATACGCAGAGTTGCCAATAATGCCACAGCTAGAGCTGCAGTCAGCTATAGCATTGTGGATGATTTGGCCCAAATTCCAACCGCCATGTCCGCTCTTGAGGTACTTAAAATGTGCCCAAGGTAGCGGAAATCCTTACTAGCCACCCTAGGGGCAGTAGACCCCTCCGACTCCAAGTTGATTACCTTTGACACGGAGAACGGGGAACCGCGCATGCCCTCCACTATTGCCTTCCAAATCCCGGTGTCCATCCGGAATTTGGTTGTGCACTAGTGCATAGTGGATGAGGGGCCATCTACGTGCATCATGTCTACTTTGGTTTGGTAGAAACTTGGATCACCAATTCTGCAACCGTCCTCCATAACTCTGCGGACTTACGATGGACATCCCACTAAAGCCCAAGGAATCCTCCCACATGTCCCCATCAAGTTAGCTGGAAAGACAGACCTGATTGACATCGAGGTCGTCAACACTCAACTGGACTACAACCTCCTCCTCGGAAGGAGTTACATGTATGCCATGCGAGCAGTCACATCAACTGTATTTCATCTCATGATGTTCCCCCACAAAGGGTTAACGACACCAGTGAACATTATCCCGACCATCACCACCATTGAGCCGCAAGGGACGAACACACATGCCAATGTCGTCCCTACAATTAACACCATGGTTGAAAACACACCAGCCTCCCCATTATTGAATGTGGGCCCTGGGTTGTTTACCGATCCCACCATGACAACTCCTTTCCCATTAGTGTCACCACCACCGACACAAAATGAAACTGCAAACTTGTGCATGGTCTCATCAAGCACCCCTGCAGCCAAACAAGAATTGCAGCCGCAGCCCCAACCACAACCACAACATCATTCGCAGCTGCAACATCACTCGCAGCAGCAACATTACGTGTAGTTGCAACCACAACTGCATCCCCACATGCAACTGTTAGGGATTTATTTGGTCTCATCCCCAGTCCATACGATTCCCTTCCTCTTCCCCCCACCTGGTGTCATGAGCAAGCCGATCATGGCCACCTTAATCCTACCCAACTTTACGTTGGGAATCCTAGTGTGGTATCTTGATCCACCAGCTCAACTAGCAATGCCCCAGGTTATCTTAACCCCGGTGCAACCCATCGCAGTCGAGTCTCACCCTCCACCCGCTCCGTAAAAGCCAACAACCGCACCCGCACATGCCCCGCCCCACCCAAAAAAGGGCCAGGGGAAAGAATGCCAAAGCCACCACAAAGCCACGACAAGTCCCACCTTGCATCGTCTACGAGCAACAGGGCCATCCAACTCAGAATTACCCTAAAATCCCATTGATCTGTGCACATCTGGATGCCATGGATACAAACGAAAACATCCCCATGGTTGAACTCCCAAATGTGATAGTAGTCAGGAACAAGGCATTAAGGACAAACCATGCTTGTGCCCTTTGCGGCTTGTATGGACATTACTCCCACCATTGCCAAGATCTGCCCAAATTTTGAATGGCTCTCGCTGACCTCCGTCACCATTCCCTTGAGTCTGAGATCACCTTGATCGAAGAAGTTCACCCCTCATTGCCTTCTTCAGACACCATGTCCATCTGCATGATGTCCAATTCAACTGACCCTCTTGTCTCCACCATCACCGACGGTCCATCAGACCTGTCTCTTCCGTTGATTCCCCAGCCACCGCCGCAACCTTAGTTGCAACCTCAACCTCATTTACCAGGGAAACAGTGGGATTCATTCCTGATCAACACGATCCTTTTCCTTGTTCTTTTCCTTTTCTTTTTCCTACCATCCAGGATCGTGAGTAAGTCTACCTTGGCAACCCTCCATCTACAGGATTTCACACTAGGAGATCCTCTGTGGTACCTTGAACCACCTACCCTACCTCTAAGGCCCCAGGATGTGTTGACTCATGTCCATCCAATTGAGATGATGTTACACCTACCTCCAGGTCCATCAAAGACTCCTCCTGTCTCTAGGCCTGCCCCTCTTCCTCCAACAGAGACTGGGGGTAAGGCCACCAAAGACACAACCAATACCATTTACATGATCTCTAGCACCAGTCGCCCTTCTGTCTTGTTGGCCGTGGAAGATCCACCTGATCTATCTCGACACCACTTATGCGATGATGGAGAGATATGTAAGACCGCCTTCGGTTTTACCCCATTCCCTTTAAACCATAGTGTGGAATCGGTTCTTCCCATAAAAGACCAGATTCTGTCATCCCGCCTTGCCAATGACCTTCATCTCGACAAGGGGGCATACCTCTTCGCTGACTCAGATGGTCGACTCTTGAAGAAGTTGTGCAATGGGCTCCACCTCAAGAGAGTCTATGCCTCATATAACCACTATGAGTCCCTTATAGCGTAGTTTTTTCCCTTTCTTGTTTTTTAACGTTTTTTAGCACAAGTCAGGGGTAGCACCATCAGCTACTAATCCAAAGTCACCTGGAATCGGTTCAAGACACCTCTCACACCTCCAGTCTCAAATTTCCATCTCCTGATGAGACCATTGTCTCATGTTTAATAAATCAATTTTGGGACCATTTCCCACCAATCACCCCAATTTATGAGCCATGACATGATGATGCAAGTGTCTACGGACCTGTACTTGTATCACACTTCTCGACCGCTACTCATGTGAGTGTTCGGGCCACCGCCCGTTAAGGAATGTAATTTTACTTTTATTTTTGTATTCATAATTGTCTTTTCCACCGCACCTTACGCGGACATCTGGACCATCATCCACAAAACCCTTTATTTTTCTTGCATGTATTTGGCATATAAGTGCCTCCAGACTTGTACTTACATCGCATGTAGTCAAGTCCGTCCACCGCAACACACACACACACTCTCATGACCTCTGTCCGAGAGCCACTTCAGTTTGCGAGCCTCTCCCGCACCGACTCGCGAGCCTCTGTCGCGATCTATCCCGTGCATGCATTGGTATGTTTGAGAGCCTTCTGCTTCATCCATACTGTGCAGATGACCTTTGGACCTCTGTCCACTGTCCTGACATGGGGCACCGCCTGTGCCACCGCAATCGGTTGACCATATTGGAGTTTTGTTTAAGCTCTTTTCTAACTCCTTAAAACAATGAAAAGATTGCCGAGCGTAGCTGCTTCCTTTCCCGCTCGCTAAAGAATAGGAAAGGGCGTCTACATCATCTCGTTTACCTCCTTTTGCGAACCATGTAAACCAGTAAAATGAAAAGGGCACCCTTGGCACACTCAAGCCAAGACTGTTCCCCTCTGCATACTTTTATGCTTTCTCGAGCAGAGGGGCCGCACTTTATGAAAAATCTCACCACCGGTTGTCGTTAAGCTCTTTTCCAGCCGTCTCAACAAGAAAATATCGTCGAGCAAACTTGGTTTCATTCATGCTCGTAAAATTATTTGAATGACCGTCTAGTCAATACAGGTTTAACCTTTTTCGGCTTGATTGGACTACCAACGGTAAAGAAGTCTCTCATCCCCTACAGGATGGGCGAGCTCTCCTATGTATACTTTTATCCTTTTGCAGGCACAGGAGACTACCAACGAAAAAGATCCCCCACTGGAGTCTTCTTCGTGCTTTCAGACTGTCTAACATTGAAAGCACCATCGAGCATTCACCTTCTCGAGCTCGCCAAAAATCCACGAGATCGTACCATAACGATGTCCCTAGACACCTCCCCACAACAAACAGTTTGGCAACATTCCCCCGTTGGGTTGCCTTTGTTCAAAGTACTCTGCAATGTGTCTTCCTTGGATCCCACCAATATCAAAAGATTCTACCTCCTCCAAGTATTTCCCATCTGCAGCGACATCCCCAGTATTACAGCTATGATCCCATTCCCATGAGTCAGTTTCATTTGCTGCCTGGTTCACCCTGCCGTCATACTCTGAAGAAAGGAAGTTTGAGTCTCCCACACTCCCCCTGCCCCTGTTTAGTTCTTTCCCTTCCCTTCCCCCTGCCAATATTCAGTGAGTCAGTCCGCAGATTGCTTCACACCTTTCGGTTATCTCCCTCGCTCTCCTGGTCAAGGAAACATCATTGCCTTGACTAGGGGCAGGTCTCCCTCTGTCGACGCCAACACACATATTCCATAGGATAGACCCAGAGGTCCCTGTACCTTGGTTTCATTGACATCATTGATGAGTTTCTTGGACCACTTGAGAGGAGTCCTTAGTGCCTCTCGGGATGGTTGCTTCTCACATGCTCGACTTCAACTCCATCATCGCACCGTTGAGATTCGTGCAGGGTTTGTTCTACACAGTACTTGGTCAAAGACCGCGGATGTCACCCGACTCTAGCACATTGGTGAGTCCACTCGAGGGACCTAAACAGGTTATGTCCCTTGTGATTTCCAGGTTGCGTTGGAGACAATGATCTGAAGCCCCAGCAGTGCTTCGATATACCTTTATGATTGATGCAGCATACTTATACCACAAGGACTCTGACTCTCAATCAACAAGTCCACACAGCTATGTACCATTCTAGATCCAGCAGACGGTCAGTCATGAAGATATAGCATTCCATGAGAATGCCATGGGTCCAATATACCAGATCAGTATTGTATTTCAACCTCACATGGAGGCAACCATTATTGTACCATCAGTTGTATATGATCGGCTCTTGTATTTTAGAGCATAGATCAAATTATTCTTTTGACATTGTCATGAGCATGGGGATGCCCACCTCGTCCATATACATGTCACACATTATTTGTATCTCACCCATTGATGGGAACCATATTAATACAAAAACCAAAAGCCACCATGCCCCAGCCCCGGAAGCACCACCTCCATGCAGCAAATCCTATGATGCCCGTCGGCCATACATTGAGCTCCTGCCCTCACACATCAGGGGGGAATTTGTTAACCCAAAAACCCCCCACTAAGCTCTCAATGGCCTACACCACCCAAGGACACCATCTCACGACCCTCATATCCCTCCATTAGACCCCCACACCCTCAAAATAGACTAAGGATGAAGAAAAATGGCTAAAAACCCCAAAAAGGAGCCCAAAATAGCCTCCTAGGAGCTAAAGCCCTCAAAAGGGGCTAAAACCCTAAAAGGGGCTAAAGTTAGGGCAGAAGGGGCTAAAGCCATGACCAAGGGCTTAAAACCCTAAAACCCCTTGGAAAAGCTATAAAAGGAGGGTGGGGGTCACTCTCAAAACACTTCTCCCTTTGCCTATTGTTATGCTGCCCGTGGATGCTTTGAGACCTTTGCCTCTCAAACCACCCACACTCCCTCTCCTCCATCTCCATCTCCATTGAGCCATTGCTCCCCATCCAAAAGAGAGAGAGGTGCTTCCACAAGCTTGGGCATGGTGGCCCATTTCCACTAGAGAAGGTATAATTTGTCTTGCATGTTTTGTTTATTTGTTTTATTTGCTTTCTAACCCTTGTTTCCATTTGCAGGTTTTTAGCTTAACATTGTTTTTCAGGTTTTACCATAGCTTAGGATTTGTTTGCAGGTTAATGGAGGCGGAACCCTAACCACTCGTGTGCAGAGGGGTTCACCATTGCTCCATCTTCTTCTTTCTGTTCTGTTGTTAGCTTAGTTTACTGTTATTTACGTTCTATTTTATTTTCTGCATTTCCCATCCATGCAGGAACAATACCCTTATGTCCTATAGACAGAGGGGAGCCATTCCCGCCCTTGTAGCAGGGAGAAATCCTTGCTACAAACCCACCTCAAAATTCCAATTAAAACATTCAGAAGATTTATGTTGAACCTCGAGAACATAATATTATTGTCATAACAAGAGGAGGTGTTGTGACTGGAGGATATCAAGAAGCACCATACAGACAACCGAGAGTTCGACCGACACCACAAAAGAAAGTGCCATTTGATGTCCAGAAAGAAAAGGAAGTGTTCTTTGATGCACGGCATGAGTTCATAGACATAAATCAAGCATCGACCTCTGCTAGTGTCCCAATATCAAATGAAGGACCAATCTTGGAAATGCCTCAAAGATTTGAATAGTTATTTCAAAGACAATCGATAGAGAAGGTTAATAAGTTGAAAGATTTCTTTAAAAGTTGTTTAGAATTGAAAAAAGATAAGGATTTTGTGGAAAAACTATTATCTTTAGTCAAAGAACCTTGAACAAGTGTGCAACCATAAAAGAAAGCTAACCACATTGGTAAAAGACTGAAAACTGGTAGCGAGCTATGGATGAATGCCTAGATAGGTGACTATGACATGGATTATATCATCGTGGACTTGGGATTAGATGTTAACATTCTCACCAGATAGACATGGGAAAGTATGGGAACGTTGATACTAGTATGGTCTGTTGTTCAGTTGAGATTAGACAACCAGTCGAAGGTTCTGCCTATTGTTTGATTGACACAGGTTCCTGCTGAAATAGAAGGACTCTGGGCCTATGCATATTTTGAGGTTATAGATATTGTCTATGATACGAATCTATATCTTGCACTTCTGGGGATTTAATGGGCTATTGACAGTCAAAACATTATAAATTTTAAGAAGAGGATATTAACATTTGAGGATGCAAAACTATGGGTGGTTTCTCTAATTGATCCTCTAGAAGGCAAGAGATATGTCGAGCAGGTAAATAGTGAAGGGCAATATGGATATCTGGATCATATCGACAATATTACTTCTGAGATAAATGACTATGTTAATTCAACAACCAATGCAAAACTCAATTGGAGAATTATTAGTTCCTGCTCATTGGACTCAGGAGAATCTCTAGAGAATTGGCACAATTGACTACATGAAGTATCAATGCGGAAATGTGCACGAATCACGAAATTTGTGCAACGAATAGGTACTAAGGTATGTGATCTACCTACCTATGAAGGTTTACCTAACTTGGAAGCCTTTCTTATATAATTTGAAGAAAAAATATTTGAACCTCAACACTTGTTAGCCCTGGATGTTGCATTGAAGGCTACACCCGTAAGATGGTGGGTTGCTCATAAGCAGTATATTTCAGAATGGTCTCAATGCCAAAGGTAGTTGGAAGTTCGATTTGGAGAAAATGAGAAAAATTAATGGTCAGGGAAAAGATAAGAAATATACACCTAATGTTCAAGAACAACCCAATACTTAGCAAACTCATATTAAAGAGCCTAACACTAATGATTGGATTGATTTGACCATGGAAGATCTAGTTATCTTTAAGTAGGCAGTGGGATGTAGTGAGAAAAATAAAGGAAAATATTTTATGACTGAATAAGTGGTAACCCCAAGTAGAAAATGTGTTGTCCTAGGGAGACACACCCATTCTTAACCTTGTGGATGATGTGGTTTAACTATAATTAATAGCCTACAGTAAGAGGGAAAAATCGATTACATACACAAAGGACAAGGATAATTTATCTAGACAATAATGTGATTTGCAATTAAGGTTGAGGTCTTATATGCTAAAAATACCAAATAACTGAATTGATCTTATCAGGGTTGGCCATTACTCATGCTACCTTAGAAAATATCAAACTCAAGTAAAGGACATTTATTAGTTTGAGAGGAAAAAAAAATTGCCTGAAAACAAGATCAAATATTATAAATCAACTCATGTTTTGGTGATAAATTTTATCAAGTATGAGTTGGAGGAAAATGCAACAAATGTTGTGATCAATGTTACCACCTAAGTTGTACTTAGTGGTTGTTTATCAAGTGAGCCTGGTGAACCAGACAGGGTTAACTTGTTCGAACTTCAGAAGACCTGTGGAAGTACTTCTGGGAAGTGCTTGTTGTACTATATCACATGTTCATACCCCATGGGGGAATTGTAATAAATGTTCTAGCATGATAGTGTCTATAAAATACTCGGTCTCTTAGACTTTATTTGTCAATCCGATCAGCATAGGGTGTTTTTTCCCTTGGTTATTATTGCTTGTTGAATAAACGACTGACAATTTCTAAGTTTTTCACTCCATACCTCCAAAGTTGGGGTGGTCGGCTTGGAATTTATGCCTATTGAGGTTATTAGAGTCTATGTTTCAATGTATAAACATGCTAGACATCATGGTCGAGTCATATGAACATGTCTAAGTCCCCCTAGGTTTTTTCATTTTTTCAATTTTTTAGTTTTTTCAGTGTTTTTTATTAAAATTTAATTTTTCCAAAACTTAGGCTATTTTTTAATAGTTTAATTGGAAAAATTGATTTTGTAATAAAAGTGGGCCAAATAATCAGTTTCAGTCATGTATGTGCTCATTTTCAAGCTAAGAGCACCATGTAAACCCATGGACCCACTATTTCCTAGTTTTGAGTGATTTTCCATCACTCAGGTCAGAAATCCCCAAAAATCAATTATTGATTTTTTTTAATTAATAAATTGATGAATAATGGAGCAAGTCCAAAATCATAAATCAATGGATTCTCAGCCGATTTGATTGAAATCAGTCAGATCTGAAGCAGATTGACTGGATTTAACAAATCCTTGACTGAAGGAGGTGATCAAATCAGATCCAGAGTTGATCTTCAGCTGTCTTTATGGGGAATTTCTCCCTCCCTCTCTCCTCAACACATTTTGGCTCATCTGGATGAGTTTTGGTGGATGCTTCAGTCAACAGGTTCAGGTGTCAGTTAGATCAGCTCTCTGATTGACAATTGCACTCAGTGAGACTCAGATATGGCTCAGTTAGACACAGATCAGGCATTGATGGACTCTCCATCAGCATATTTGGTCTATCTCCTTGGGATTTGCACCCCCCCTGGGCTGGATCTCCTGGTTTTTGTATATATCCAAGCACAACAGCCTCTTCCAAGCTAGTTAGAGCTGGATTGAAGGGTTTGCCATTGTATTTTTTGTATTGATCATCATTTGTGAATAAATAAGCTTTGGAGGCTATACTGTGTAGTGCATGTGATTGTGTGGATTCTCAGTGTTATGCTGCTAATGTGGTAACTGCAATTTCTTTCCAAGTTCTGTGTTGCTTTCGTGTTCTGGCTTCAAGGATTCGGTTGAATCAAGTAAGGGTGTAAACTAGGCAAGTTAGATTGCTTGATCTTGTTTATCCATATAATGTATGCTCAAGAATTTCAGTTACATGCTTAAATAAGATTATTTTTGCATGATCTTTCATTTTTGTTGCTTTATACATCTATATCCAGATCTCACGAGGTGTTGTGCAGGCTTGTGTTGTCTAGTTGCAGGTTCCTGATTGGATGAAGGTGTGGATCAAGATTGATGCCATTCCTTATCCAACAAGCTCAAGACTGTGTCCCTCAGCGCTCCACAAAAGGGCCTCCTTTCAGCTTGCTCCATTCAAGCAACGAGCCGACCTTCTCTCCTCTTCTTCTCATTTAAAAAAAAAAATCAATCTTTCGGTTACCTGTCTCTCCCTCTTATGATCAGATCTAGTTCTAGGAATTGAATATATATTATTAGGTCTATTTCATAAGAGTCTTGATTCCTAGATCTGCAATTTCATAAAGAATTTTCATTTCATAAAGATAGATCTAGGTGTAGGAATTGCCTTTTTTTTGCAAGTAGCTAAGTCATAGATCTAAAACTTGCTCATAAGGTAGTTTCTTTTTCATCCTTTGCTGTACGTTAAAATTTAATATTCTGCAATAAAAGTGCACATCTTATTGGCTGCCGAAAAGGCAAGCCAAGATCCCAAGGAAAGCCTGCTTTCCTTGGTTCCTTTTTACCCCTTTTAACTAGTTTTAACTTAGTTTTTTTTGTTAAAAGTAAGCTGACCCAAAGGGACTATCAAAGTTCTTTTGGGCATATTTGGTTCTGATATGCTTGCTGGTTTTTAGCAGGTCTGACAGAAAACAAAGGAAGCGGGAACTTACTGAAAAGTGACCTCGGGGCGCCGATCTCTGTCACACCCTAACGGGTGCGTTATGAACAATAGCCCCAGAGACTCCATTCAGCCCACATATTCCTTGTGGGTAGCCGTGAAGGTTTAGTTTTGGACATACTCCAAGTACTCTCGGGTATATCTGGAGTCCACCCCTTCGCCTAATTTTAAACAATTCACACCTCAAATTTAACTTAAAACGTACCAAGAGGCAATTGCAAAACATTCACTCCAAGCACATGCAAGTACATTGATCTTATTTTTTGACTCCATTCTAAGGCACTGGTTATTTTCTTGCTTTATGTATATATTGTGTCTCAGCACTGTGCTTTCGTGTGTTCATTTTTGTATCTTGCCATCTTTGATTGTCTATAGTTAAATTTCAAAACTCCTAAGTAACTCATTCAGTTTAACATCACTACACTAAGTAATTATCCTTAGTAACTTAATAGGGTCTACCCCCCTTGGCTCCATTAGGAGTTGAGCCTAAACGAAGGAGTCAAGAACAAGGTGACAGCCTTGACTTGAGACTTGCCCCCAAGGACACACCAAGTGGCTTGAAGATTTCTGCCACGTGACCCAGGTGTGTGAAAGGCGACAACAATCAAAAGAGACTTATATAAGAGAACATTTCAACTGTAGGGACTAAGTCTACAACTATCAATCCTATATAAAGAATATCTACCCTATAAATTCATGCAAGAGAAGACAATTTCAATTTGGTTTAATCAAGCAAATACAGAATGAGAAAAGGGAGAAGTCTCCTAATATGGAATTCTTAGCCAAAGAGGAAATGTATGAAATTGAGTAGTATCTAATCTATTGGCAAGAAATATATCATAAAGCACGAAGGCATGTAGAAGATGAATGGGTTGCATGTTTGGATATTTGGGATTATATTGAAGATGTCACTAGACAATGCCATGTTCGCTCTTTTGGACCAACAAAGAATTTTCTTCCTTCTCCTCAAGTGATAAAATCTTATGA
Source organism: Pseudotsuga menziesii (assembly GCA_001517045.1). Lineage (NCBI taxonomy): Eukaryota > Viridiplantae > Streptophyta > Pinopsida > Pinales > Pinaceae > Pseudotsuga > Pseudotsuga menziesii. The sequence goes on from LPNX010506155.1 coordinate 366,628, forward strand.
AGTTACTTTATAAAAATAAGTTTAACATTAAAAACATATCATGTGTAGATAAAATTCACTTGAAAAAAGATTGACAAAAGAAACCAGGAACATAGCTCATATTCAATTCACTTTTCCCAAAATATATAAACATGTAAATTTGTTTTACAAACTGCTATCTATTTTGTAGGCCATAGTCAAGCAACACAATCTTTCTCACATAAACTTATGTAAAAGCTTGTTTGAATATAGGGAAAAGTTTGGTAAATAATTGAACAAGGATCGATCATCTAGTTCATCAAGTAGTTAGGTTTGGAGTTAGTTATTATAACTCACTATCATCGTGTATAAGTAGGATAAAGTAAGGAGATGAAGGGGATTTTTCATTGGAACAATTTTGTAAGAACTATGTTTTGCATATTGATAATACTAAGAAGTTAGCTATAGCAAAGTGAGTTTATGCTAAAGAAAGTAAATGCCTATTTGTTGTGGAATGTAGACTACTCTGATTTTACAAGTAACATGGATGTATTGTAAGATAACTTCAATGCATTTCATATTATTCTGCAACTCCTTTTGACAATTCTCTCAGTTATTTCTCAATAATAACTTAATATCATATAAGATAGAATCATACTCTCCACCTAAATAATGACTATTTTTTTTGTTAAGATCCAACATATCTGTCATTTGATTCCTTTAGTTCTTGCATAATTATTTCATGGCCCTTAAGGAATGAATTAATGGCTGATTTTATACTTATATTGCTTTAAATCATTCAATCTTAGATAGTTTCACTTTTCATTTCAATTTATTTAGGGTTAATAAGTTAGATATTTTTATTTTTCTATTTCCTCAAATAAAATTCAAAATAAATTTAGAGCCCATAAAAAAATTGTTAGGCCACTAATCTCGAGGATTTTTCCACTTTAAACAAAAAAGAGTCTATTTAAGCATCTACTTCTTTGGGTTAATTTTTTATTGCTAATGTTAAGTATATTTCCCCATCATACAACCATAACTTTTGTAAGACACAATAGACTCCTCATGCATTGTGTTATGCACTATGTATTTCTTGCATAAAACAAATCTTAGAATTATATTGCATCTCACAAGAAAATAATCTCAAAAAACATTTATGCACTATTTCTCTTCTTCATGTCTTCTCAATGGTTTGCAATACAAACTTTGAGCCTTGCGTTGTTTAAGACTTCTCCATTGAAATTTCAAAGATGGAATAAATAGTACACCAATGGTGTGTTATAAAAAAGTTTCTATCCTCTCTTTATATATAATAGGTGAGGGAGGTTGGATTGAAACATGGAATTAAGTCCATACAAGTAATAAACAAGGTAGTTATGCGAGGAGTGGTATACAATAAAAGGGTGAAAAGTATCATATCAGGGCTTTAGAAAACCTAAGGTGGTGCACCTCCAAATATGATCATCCTTGAGGTCATCACCCCTCTTCCAATATGGTTTTTCCTCCAACAAAATATTAACCCATATCTCCCTCTTTCATGGTGGTTTATTGTTCAAGTATTTTCATGCAAGATGTCCCTCCTCTAGTTGTGTTCCTTTTGTGTGCCTTAACATATGTTAAGATAGACTATATAAAACACATGAGATCCACACAATAGATAACAAGATAATGAACACAATAATGTAGAGAAGACCCTCAAGGTAGAGTAATACCATTAACTATTAATTATGGAATGAATCACTCCACAAGACATGCTTGTTATAATTATTACATCCAACTTCCAACTTATTCAATACAATGATACTCATGTGTATTTGTACTTTCTCATGAGTATTCATATGACAACTACCGTTTATTGTAATATTATTTTTTCTAACTATGCAATGGAAATATTTATTACCCACCAACTATCAAATGGACCTAATCACATTAAATTCATTATCCCCATGGATACCTCCCTATGTACTTCATATTATCCTCCCTAGGTACATTATAGTGGCATAGGTCCTCTTGCTCCCAATGCTCCTCAACATGTGTGTCGAGGTGGTTACTATGACTCAATGTTTCTTTTCAATATATGTGTTTGGGTGCATAATGAACCTCCATGAAGTGCTTTCCTCAACCCAAGTGTCCTCAATTTAAGTGTACAACCTCCAATATTAGTATGTCACATGGTCCTACACTTTAAGGGCTAAGTTCCCTCCTACAAGTGCCTAACACTCCTCCTAGGTATGTAGCTCTCCCAATCAAGAAATCAATGCCCCCATTATGTGCACCCAATGTGTTAGTCAACATGTTTGACTAGTATAACAACCTCTTAGGTAAATGTGCAATGCTATAACTCTACCAAGGTCAAGCATCCACCCAAAGTTGTCCATCTAAGCATATCCAAGGGACTAGGATACTTCGCACTCTCCTAACTACATGAAAACACTTTTGGAGTAACCCCAAAAGCTAACAAGTTGAACTTATACAATCATTCTCTTATACAACATGAGTTGAAACATTATCTCACAATGTTTCAATATTTTTCAAATTTGTTGTTCACTCTTGTTTTGACAATAATATTTATGGTTGAGTGATATTTGTTGTTTTAGTTCACATTCTCTACTTTGATTATTCATTACCTGTCTATTTGTTGTCAACTTATTTATGTGTTGATGTTTAATTACACAAGTTCTTAAGTTCATCTATGTACTCTATTAATTTGGTTGTTACTCTACAGCACTAGTCAATCCTTGCATATTTCCTTAAATCACTTATCAATTATAATGTTAAATCGTCACTTACACCAATCAAACTTTACTTAGTAATGGTTGTGTTTATAGTGTTATTTATATCATGACCAACTTAGTTGTTTAGTTTATCATGACCAAATCTACACAATTTAACTAATCTTTCATAAATTGTGGAACAACACAAAAATGTAAGTTTTAACATGATTGCATATAATGCGACTGGTGTCAAAGGTTAAAGGCTCTATCATATTATTACATCATCAGTTATGAAGTCTTTTAGAATAATTGTATAATTATTCTATGAGTTTGATAGGTTTATGGAAATTTATTCATTATCTAAACTCTATCTAAATACCATAGCCACAGTGTCAATCCTACTCCCCATTCCCATCATCTAACACTTGTTTCCACCAAAGATGACGGGAAACACCAATTCCTCAGACTCTACCACCCCTAATATAAGAGGTGTGCACTACATGATTGATGAATCTTTTAAAAAAAAGTGAGGAAATACACAACCAATGTGCAAATGTATTTCAAGGAATTGTGCCCCAAACTATCCTTGCAACATCCAACCAAACATGGATCAATATCATTATATGATTGAAACCCATTCAAAGTGAATATTTCCCATAGTATTCTTTTGTTCAAAAAATAATAAATCCATGCTAATGCATTGAATGATTGGTTTAGCACACTATAAACATATTTTGGTGCTAACAACTTTAGTGACATAGAAAAAAATAATAACATAACCATGAATATGTTATTGATCGCCAAGCCTTGGTGGGGAGTTCACAGTAAATAACTTGAAGAGTATGGTGACACCATCACTATGTAGGGCATCTTTCTGCAAGGGATGCATTCTAATTATTACGCACTGATGTATCAAGATGATAAATATATGAAGTGGAAACCATTACACCAACATGATTATCGATTTGTTGATCACAACACGAACACTTTTTTCATAGTGATGGTCCATTTGAACACTAGAAAGAAGAAAACGAATATCATTCTCAATTACATTAGTGGATTACGAAAGTACATAAACAAAAAATAGAAATTCCTAATTTTAAGGTCATGCACATTGTCACGTCCCCCATCACCGCAGTGGCCTTTAGAGGCAATGAGGAACTCCTTAGAACGATACTCGAATAATTTTACTTGCTCTGATACCACTCTATCACGTCCCCTCCCATCGATCTAGCTAGCAGAGGGAACCTGAACAATACACGAGGGTGATAGACTTCTCCCCCATGCCTTAATTTCAAAATTTACTTTAACAACTATTTAAATGTGTGCAATGCATGATTAATTCACTCTATCATATTTATTACCTTGTTGCAGATCATTCTGTCATGGTCCATTCTGTCACAGATCATTTTGTCATAGTCCATTCTGTCACAGATCACTCTGTCACACTTCATTCTATCACATATCACTCGGGGCTTTAGAAAACATAAGGTGGTGCACCTTCAAATATGATCATCCTTGAGATCATCACCCCTCTTCCAACATGGTTTTATCTCCAACAAAATGTTAACCCATGTCTCCCTCTTTCACGGTGGTTTGTTGTCCAAGTATTCTTTGTTGATGTTTTTGTAACTTCAGAAGATATTCTGATGTATATTATCATTGTATGTTGTTGTACCCCAATTGGATATGTGTTTACATCCTTGTGGGATGTCTTTATTGTGTATAGACCTTGAGGTACAACCTCCGTTGTAAGTAAGGGAAATAGCCTCTAGTGTAACATCATGTACTGTGTATTTGGAGTCTCTCTAGGAAAAGTCGACCCTATTAGTGAGACAAGTCGGCCCCAGTCATGTATTTGGCCAGTCACATGAAAGGTATAATTAGGGAGGCGCTCTCCCTCATTTGTACACACCTCACACTCTCAAGTTCACACGAGAGAGAGAGAGAGAGAGAGAGAGAGAGAGAGAGAGAGAGAGAGAGAGAGAGAGAGAGAAGGGAGGAGAGATATATAGCTATTGAATACTTATTATTACTGGGTTTTATCATCTTATGACACAGTCTTTGTGACTATACTATTATGAGGAAGTTTGCGGGGTTTTATTCTTTATGGTTTTCCCGGTGAAAATATTTGTGTCTTGTGTATTTGTTATATCTTATGCATCTTGTTGTACTTGTTATTCCTTCAGATAAAGATCCTAACTAAGCTAATAAGATCTAAAAGAAAATAACATGGTAACAGAGCCTCTCTAAAAGAAGGCACTGTGCAACAGTGGAAACTAGGAATTCCTAGTTCAAGGTGTTCTCCCCACAGATCATCAAGAAAAGAGGGATAGGCTAACTCGCCTCAGTAGGGCACATATCTTGGTGGAAGCAGTTTTATATTTGAAGAAGTTCAATTTTTTATCTTGTCATTGGTGCTGGGAGAAACTAGGGCATCAAGTTTCAGAGGCTTCCCACCTCAGTCTTCAGAAAGTGACCTTGCTGAGTAACTCACCTCAAGGAGGAACATCTTTCTCTTCAAACATAATTACCAAACTCCAAGTTTGGAAATTAGGTTTTCTCTGACAAACCCTAGGTCAACGAGCTCCAGAAGCAGGTCAGACACCTCAAATCGGTAAGATCTAAATCTTTGTTGTTTCCACTTGAGGTTCTCATTTGAAAAGATGACTCACCATACTCAACTTGAGGACAAGCTTGGAGGGGTTGATAAATTCCCGACATGGAAGTGCATAATCTCCTTGATCCTTGAAGAGAATTATTTGGATCATTACATCACTGGAGAAGTTCCAGAACCCGAGGGAGATGAGGCTAAGGCTGCTCATAAGAGAAACATGGATAAGGCGAAGAGAATCATTGCAGATTCTATTAAGTATCACCTCATCCCCCATGTGTATTGATTCAAGACACCAAAGGAAGTATTCGATTCTTTGACAAGGGTGTTCAAAGGGAAGATAATCGACCAGAAGATGACTTTGAGGAACCATTTGAAGAATGTGAAGATACATAACTCCAAGACTATATAGCCTTACTTCACAAGGGTTTCTCAAATCAAAGAACAACTTGAATCAGTTGAAGAGAATGTCGAAGAAGGATAAATTGTGATGACTACCTTGAATGGTCTCCCTAGATCATGTGACTCATTCATTCAAGGAATTTGTCCAAGAAGGAGGTTGATCTCTTTCAGTTGACTCCAAGAAGAATGTGCACAAGAAGAAGCTCGACTCATGAAAAGAGAAGAGAAGATGTGAGCAACTGAAGATCAATCTCTCATAGTTCACACCAGGAAGAACTTCAAGAAGAAGGAGAAGAAGGAGAAATTTCATCACAACAAGAAGAAGGACAATAAACAAAAGAAGAAAAAGAGAGATCCTTCTAATGTTTGATGTTATAGTTGTGATGAAAAGGGACATTTTGCAAGAGCTTGTCTCATAAAGAAAAGGAGACACCATGCTCATGTTGTCGAAGACAATGAACCAACAAACAAAAGATTCAAAAGAGAGAAGGATGATTCAGTGAAGAGTATGTGCTAATCTCAACACTTACTGACACTATCTCACATGGAAGGAATGATTGCTTGTGGATAGTGGAGCCTCTAAACACAGGACAACATACAAGGAATCATTCGTCAATATCTCTGAACATGAGTCACCACACAAGGTGAAACTTAGGGATGATTATAAATACCCCATAAAAGGGAATGGAGAAGCTTCATACAAGCTTGACTTCAAGAAATCCTTAAAGATGAAGGATGTGCTATATGTTCTAGGATTGAAGAAGATTATTCTCTCCATCTCTGCACTAGATGCAAAGGGAATTAGAGTTGCATTTTTCAACGGCCAAGTTCTGATGTGGCATAGAGGATGCAACCAATGATTGGAGAAGAAGATAGAGGCTTGTATAAGCTAAAGGGACAACCTGAACAAGAAATGGTTCATGATTCAATTGAACTAAGTGAACTATGGCACAAGAGGCTTGCACTTGTGCATTACAGAGCACTACCTATGGCAAGTAAAGAAGTCTCTGGAATGACAGAGATCCAGGAAAAGCACAAAGGAATTTCCAAAGGATGTGCACAATGAAAGAATGTGAAGAAGACATTTCCAAACAGTGAGAGCAAGGCCAAAGGAATACTGGAGATAATACACTCAGATGTATGTGGACCCATGTCTTCTAGCTCATCAAGTGAGTGTGTGTACTATGTTTTCTTTATAGATGATTTCTCACATAAGACTTGGATATATTTCTTTAAAGGGAAAAATGAAGTTTTCAGTAAGTTCAAGGAATACAAAGCCTTGGTCAAGAACCAGACCTATAGGAATATCAAGACTCTATGGTCAGATAATGGCAGAGATTTCACTTCGGAAGAATTCAAGGAACTCTGCAGAGAATGTGGGATTAAGAGGAAGTTGAGCACTCCATATAATCCTTAGCACAATGGGGTTGCAGAATGAAAGAAATAAACCATCATGAAAGCAACAAGAGAAATGTTGCATGACTAGGATCTTCCTATGCACCTTTTCCTACCGAATATACTTCCCAGGATTCAAGAAGATAGGCATCAGTAGAGATGTAACCTTTGATGAAGACTTGACATACTTCAGATCCAAGAGGACACCTATTCAAGAGGTTGAGGAACCTGAGGAAATGAGATTATGAGATATGAAAATTAGAGAAGCAATTCTGAAAGACCATGAAGATCATGAGATGGCAGAACCACAAGAACCAGTAGAGATAATCCTTGAGAAGTACTCCCACAAGAGGAAACCAGCATGGGCACGGGAGCTCATATGAGAAGCTAAAAGGTATGGTGCTCCAGAAGGAATACATATAGAGATAAAAAGGGAAAATCCCTACAATAGCTATGTGGCTCTGCTATGTGACATCATTGAAAGAGAACCTTCCAACTATGAATAGGCTACAGAAAAGAAAGAATGGAAGGATGCTATGATTGAGGAATATCAGTCGATCATGAAGAATGTTTTCTGGGAGATAGTTCTGAGACCGAAAAAGAAGTTTGACTTGAATTCAAAATGGATCTACAAGATCAAGCAAGTTGCAAATGGAAGCATCGATAAATACAAGACAAGGTTCTTAGCACGAGGCTTCTCACAGAAAGAATGCATAGATTACAAAGAGACATTTGCACCCATGGCAAGGTACACTTCCATTAGGACCATACTTGCATTGGCAGCAGTTATGAAATAGAAAATACACCAGATGGATGTCAAGACAACTTTCTTGAATGGTGTAGTTGAGGAGGAAGTGTACGTGGAACAACCACTGGGATTCGAGACAAATGACAGGAAGAACCATGTGTGCAAATTGAAGAAGGCCTTGTATGGATTGAAACAAGCACGGAGGACATGGTATGGTAGGATGGATAACTTCCTGATGAGTTTAGGATTTACCAAGAGTAAAGAAGATTCCAACCTTTAATTCAAGGTTGAATATGGAAGACCAACGATGCTCCTACTATATGTCGATGACTTGTTTCTAATAGGTGAAGAGGAACTCATTAAGATGCAAGGAGGATACTTACTAAAATTTTTGAGATGAAAAACCTAGGTATGATGCACTACTTCTTAGGCATGGAGGTGGGGCAGAGTGCAATTGGGATCTTCCTTGGTCAAGGAAAGTATATAGTGGAGATTCTAAAGAGATTCAGAATGTTGGACTGCAGGGTAATAACTACACCTATGGAATCTAACTTGAAGCTTCTAAGTGATGCTTCATATGAGACAGTTGATGCCATGATGTATCGCCATATTATTCACTCATTTATGTACCTGATGAATATAAGGCCAAACATATGCATTGCGGTGAACACCCTGAGCCAGTTCCTGACAGATCTTAGACATGTTCAGCTGATGGCTGCAAAGAATGCGTTGAGGTGCGTAAAAGGTACAATGGATTATGGGATCAAGTATGATGTGAATCAAAAGATTAACCTACATGGTTATGTTAATTCAGATTGGACAGGTAGCGCCACTAACAGTAAGAGCACTTCCAGTTTTTGCTTCAATTTGGGATCTGGCATGATCTCCTGGTTCAGTAGGAAGAAATCAAGTGTGGCATTGAGTACAGTCGAGGATGAGTATGTTGTCTCTTACTCAGCTAGTTGGGAGGCAATGTGGCTACAAAATCTACTGTCTGACTTGTTTGATATCCATTCAGATTTGACTTGTTTATTTTGCGATAATCAAAGTTGCATGAAGCTATCAGAAAACCCTGTGTTCCATGACAAGTCGAAGCACATCAAGATGAAGTTCCACTATATCAGGGATATGATGCAGAGAGGAGAAGTCAAGCTCCAGTACGTGTCAAGAGACAAGAAGATAGCCAATGTGTTGACCAAGCTTCTAGCCAGAGTGAAGTTTGAGTACTTCAGAGAAAGACTTGGTGTGATCCAGATCGATACCCCTCGAAAGAGGGATTTATGTGTTCAAGCATAGCTATAGAGATAGGTTGTTTGAGCGTAAAATCCTAGTGAAGATCGTAGGTTGCTTAGACGTAATCAGTCTTGTAGGTTATCCTTGGATGTAATAATTCCTGGTGAAGCTCGCGGGTTTTCCTTGGATGTAATTAGTCTTGATACGATTCTATGCTAGAAATGGCGAATGCATAATATATCACATGGGAAATGAGACAGGTTTTTCAAGCAGGAAAAAACCTAGTGAAGCAGGATGCTCGAACATAATCATTCTTGTAGGTTGTCCTTGGATGTAATAAGTCCTAGCGAAGCTTGCAGGTTATCCTTGGACGTAATAATTACTGAGACAGGTTATTCGAGTGTAAATATGAGTCATGGCGTGGTATGCAGGTTACTCAAATGTAATAAGTCTCGTGGGTTTCCTAAGCGTAAAAGGAGCCCTTGCATGGTACACAGGTTACTTGGATGTAATACGCCCCGAAGGTTGTCTAAATGAAAAAGATCTTGGATGCATGTTGTTAAGATGTAATAAGTCCTTGAGGTCGACTTAAAAATTAAAAGTCTTGATGCAACATGTTGTTTGTTCATAACCAGTGCTTACATATATATCTATACATGTGTGTGTTCCCATTTTTATATGATTAGGTCATGAATCACTTGAGGTGTACCAAGGTGATTCTCCTTTACCGATAGAACGCAAGTTGACTGTGGATGCTCTATATGCTTTGTTTTGTTTTGTGCAGGACAAAAGAGATGATCTAGATATGATGAGATAAAGGTAGGAGACAGAGGTTAGTTCCATAGTCCAGAACAGTTCCTATGAGATGGCTTGCTCGAGATGTGATGAATACCTAGATGAGGACTAGGCCTACACCCATCTTGAAAGATGGTTGGCTTTGTAGAAAATTTCGATGACATATAGAACCATTTGATGATCGATAATAAGATGATGATGGAAACAACTATGATGATGAATCTATGACTTCTTGATGATGACTCTGTGATGAAGAATTGACCAGGTGTGTTGATGACTATGGAAGAGAGAGAACACCTTCCTAGTTAAGAGGGAGTGTTGATGTATTTGTAACTTCAGAATATATTTTGATGTATATTACCATTGTATGTTATTGTAACCCCATTGGAGATGTGTTTACCTCATTACAAGATGTATTTATTGTGTATGTACCTTGAGGTACAACCTCCATTGTAAGTCAGGGAAATAATCCCCAGTGTAACATCATGTAATGTGTATTTGTAGTCTCTCTAGGAGAAATCGATCTTGTTAGTGAGACAAGTCAACCCCAGTCATGTATTTGGTCAGTCACATGAAATGTATAAATAAGGAGTCACTTTCCCTCATTTATAGACACCTCACACCCTCAAGTTTGCATGAGAGAGGGAGAAGGGAGGAGAGATAGATAGCTGTTGAATACTTCTTATTATTGGGTTTGATAATCTTATGACACATTCTTTGTAACTATACTATTCTGAGGAAGTTTGCAGGGTTTTCTCCTTTATGGTTTCCCCGATGAAAATCTTTGTGTATTGTGTATCTGTTATATCTTATGCATCTTGTTGTACTTGTTATTCTTTCAAATAAAGATCCTAACTAAGTGTTGGTAGTCAGCAACAACCCCTTCATTTTTCATTGAGATGAAGGGAGATCAGCTCTCTTCGTTGATTTACCTGTTAAGGATTATAAAAGAGTGCCTTCAAAATCCCCGATTCGAAGGTACTCTCAATTGTAGAAGAGTCAAATGACATATTTAGAATTTTATGAAAACATTTTCATAAACTTGATAATTAGCAACTGTCAGTTTCATCAATTTTATATATAATCAATTCTATCATTAATTAATTTACCTTATTATATATGTTGATTTAAGAGATTTGAAAGGATAGTATGCTAATTGGTGTTTAAAGAAAACACATTTCGAATTCGTTTGGGGCTTGGTATTGATAAGATATTACAAAGTTCTTGAAATCCCTAGAACTAAAGGTGAATTATTAATTAAAATTCTTATTAGACCTAAAAGTTCACATTTCATATGTAACTTAATATCACATCATTACTTTGTAAAAATTGTATATACATAGCTAGTGAAAAGCAAATAAATGAATTTCATTTTGAAATTTTCATGTCATAGCCTTACAAGCTTTATATCCTATCGAATTTGGTTTTTGATATTAATGGGTGGGATTTCGTAAAGTTTTAAAAACCATATTTCAAAATGAAACTTTATGTATATACATGGTTTAAGTGTTTATTTGGATCATTAGTTAGTTATATTTCAAGAACATTAGGGTTTACTATTTTAACACTATATCGTCATATTAATAAGCACGACCACCTTTCACGTATAATCTGGAGTAAATCATCAATTGACCATTTTATGAAGAGACATGACTCATATGGCTGATAAATGAAACCTGTTACCAGGATCGCTGCGTTGGTATGAAGATTTGGTTAACACCTTTCATATCAATTAACAGCTATGAGCGAAATAATGAAACCGTGTCAACAAAATTTAATGTTGTATATGACTGATAACCATTCCATTTCATGATGTTGTACGAGCTCATCATGCCAAACTGCGTGTAATTAATGTCTTGATTTATGATTCATGAATTGAGTGATCTCTGATATGAAGGATTGGTTAAGAGTTACAGTTAATTGTGGCTAGTCATTTATTTATCATAGCAAACCACTGGCTGTAGTGATCATCCTCTCTAAATTCGGTTAAAATGGCCAAACTTGGAGCCCTCATCTCTGTCAGGTATGAAGCATGTGAGGATTTGACATTTCACGTGATTTCTTACACCTGGGTGCCTATCCCTTCCCTCTTCACGACTCCATTCATTTCAATTCGTAACCAGGGTAGTAGTGAGGGAGCTATGGCTCCACTTAGTCGTTATGAAATTTCAGGACCGGAGCTTGTTGAAGCCGATGAGAAGGCTGCCCTGTTATTTGACAAAATTGGATGGAGTCAGTTCTTCAGGTGCTTTAGTGGCCATAACATGGAGGTTACTAGACAGTTTGCTTTGAGTTTGAAAGAAAACGTAGCACAGGTTGGAGATTTCAAGTTTATCATTGACGAAGATAAAATTGCAGAGGCTACAAAGCTTCCACAAACTGAAGAGTGATGGTTTAAAGGTGGGAAAGTAAATAAGAAGAAATGTCAGTCCTTGCTGTTGCCCTTGCCGTCCAGTGCCAAACTGAATATTGGGGTTTCGGTTAAGTTTCTAAATCCATAATGGCGAGCATTCTATGAGATTTTGGTCAGGTACGTATCATGTGATGGACGATTCTCTCACCTGCATTATTATCACCTACGACTACTGTTAGCATTAAAAGGTTGTAAACTTAATCTCCCCTTTTACCTATTGCAAAGTCTAAAGAAAATGGCCCATTCGGTTCAAACTACCATAGGTAATCCTGATAGAAGTCTGTTCCATCATGGCCTAGTCAAAATTATAATACAGCATCAACTGTCTCTTAATGGTAAATCATGGGATGAGTTTTTAATTGAATGTCAATTAGGGTCAACTCAATATTGGCCAAACCCTCCCCTAAAGACCCGTAGGAAACACAAGGCTACAGTAAAATCTGAAGTTGGTGATGTTCATGAAGCTGAACCCAAGGATAAAGAGCTTTAGGAAGCAAATCCACCCATAAACACTTGTGTTGATGATGATGGGGTCGTGAATGTAGATCCCTGTTTCGCTAAGTCAACCTTGAACCAATCCCCATCTGACAAGTGCTTTAGTATACCTGCAACGGTAGAGGGAAAGTTAACCAAAAATGAAGATGTTAATGTTGTTGATTACGAAACCCCCCCTGAGCTGTATACTCCTCGAAAACATGGTGATGAGTCTATGCATAAACTAGAACAACTAGCGCAGGTGTGCTGTGACAAAGGGGGTTTTGAATAAAAAAATATTGTGTTTGTTCGTATGAGAAGGATTACTAGAAGCATGAATAACACACCTACAGCCTCTGTTCCTATGGCCACTCAACAAAGTACTCAGCCCGTGATTCTCCATCTTGAGGACGATGCTCCATCATTGGTTCCCGAAATTACTCACATGGATGAACCTACTCGTATAGAGAATAATAGTGAAAAATTGGTTAAAGACATTACAGATTCGGGTAAGGCAGTAGCTGTTCCATCGTGTATGGACGCCTATGGTTCGGGTCCCGAGCCATCTTTTATGAGTTTTCCATCACCTGATCAAGACATAGATAATCTTGATTCTTCTCAGGCAGTTGATTCGTATCATGACAAGGAGGAAGAAACTCTCCAATAGGTCCTTGACAGGGTGTATGAGACTAAAATTGTTGAACTGAAACATGAACTAAAGGAGTGTCGAGCAAGCGCAGTCTTGAAAGATGAGGAGAATAAAACATTTAAGGTAGAGTTATTAAACTGGATTAATAGGTGGAAAGAGATGAACATCAAGAAAAACCAATACAAGAAAGAAAAAAAATCAATGATACATACAAATCGACATTTCCTCAAACAAGTAGAACAACAGAAGCTAGTAATCATCAGGCTCAAAGCCAAGCTCTCTGAGGCCAGGAGAATTATTAATTTACAAAATCGAACCTGATGATTATTTCCATTTTTTAGTCATATGGTTTATCTATCTGTTAACAGGTAATAAAAGATTTTTTGTGCATGCCTGTAAAATCGCAGATTTTACAGGCACGCATACAACTTATAGTTTCTTTTGTTAATTCTGTTAAAATTGGTTTTAATAAGATCCTTTTGTTTGTTTAAACAGGTGGGCATGTTATCATTATCCTCTACTGATTCAGGATATCTTGGATTTCAGTTGGAAGACGTGGATGTTTATTGAAGACTGGAATTTCGACACAGCTACGTGTATGACAGTTCCTTTTAATCAGCAGATGTTTCAGGCTAGTTGTTTTTATTGTTATCTTCTAGTGACAAGTGTCTGTTGAAGAGATTCGATGCTCTTTGATAGTGATATGACTCCTATAATATTGCATACAACATTTATAATAAAAAAAACTGAATCGAAAGACTGGTAGGATTATATAAACTAGTAATTTTTATGAGAACAGGGGGTGTGACTAAAGAGAAACATATTTGAAATATTATTTTGATACTAGTTTTGTTCCTGGCTGAAGTTGTATCTTTGGAAGTGGAATGTGACTGGAAATCCTCAGACTGATATCGTTGATCGGTATTATTTTGGATACTCTTTTTATATTTCAGTATATAATCTTCTACTTATTATATTGATACAGTATACTGGGTTATGCTTGTGTTCATTAATCGTTATCACACTTTGTCAACACAATATTGTATTTGAATTACTATATTATTGTAACTGAATTAACCACTGTTTCTACTGAAAATTCATGATATATATATATATATGTCTGTTTGATCTCATTTGTATTTTGGCGATGATTTCATTTTGAACATTATCCTTCATTCAAATATCTAATGTTGTTTATTAGTTATTAATTAATTAAACATTTCAGAAAATTCAAAGTAATTGCTTATTTCAGTTTCTTTGTCAATGGTATGTTATAGCAGAATGATTTAGTGTCGATGGTTTAAGTATTTTCATTTAGATCTTACTCCTTATCTTTCTGTTCATCATTATATTAATTAATAGTTAATATAATATTCAGAATCGCTCTTAGCTGAGATAGGATAGTTAAGATAGTTCAGTTATTATTATCTTAGTATATTTTACATTTAACAGTTGTTAAATAGAATTTGTGTAATTTTAGAATCATTTTAATAGTCTTTTTAAAAGTTAGAGTATTAAATATAAAACCCTCCAAAATCGAAGACTTTCCTTAAGAAAGCAATTGTAGGATAACTTAGGTAGTTGAAAACTAATTTTAGGGTTTATTTAGACAGAAATAACATTACGATAGATTTTTACTGAATTTTAGTTTCTCCCTAAGAGAAAAATTTAGTTGGTAGCAGAACCATAACCTGCAAGATTTTTCTATTCCAAACACACCGGAAGCTGCATTAAGCTGATTGTGTGGGCATAATCTCCATGTTGTCCTAGGTCAGAAAAACAGGCCAACACTAAGATAATAAGATCTAAGAAAAACTAACATTCTCATGTAGGGCGTCCCTCCTATAGTTGTGTGACTTTTGTGTACCTTAATAGATCTTAACATAGACTATATAAAAAAACATGAGATCCACACAATATATAACACCATAATGAACACAATAATATGGAGAAGACCCTCAAGATAGGGTAATGACATTAACTATTAATTATGGAAGGAATCACTTTACAAGACATGCTTGTTATAAATATTACATCCAACTTTCAACTTATTCAATACAATGATACTAATGCGTATTTGTACTTTCTCATGAGTATTCATATGCCAACTACCCCTTCTTATAATATTATTTTTTCTAACTATGTAGTGGGAATATTTAGTACCCACCAACTATGAAATGGGCCTAATCACATTACATTCATTATCCCCTTGGGTACCTCCCTGTGTACCTCATATTGTCCTCCCTAGGTACATTATAGTGGCATAGGTCTTCTTGTTCCCAATGCTCCTCAACACGTGTGTCGAGGTGGTTACTATGGTTCAATGTTTCTTTTCAATATATGTGTTTGGGTCCACAATGAACGTCTATGAAGTATGCTCCTCAACCTAAGTGTCCTCAATTTAAGTGTACAACCTCCAAGATTAGTATGTCACATGGTCCCACACTTTTAGGGATAAGTTCCCTCCTTCAAGTACCTAACACTCCTCCTAGGTATGTAGCTCTCCCAATCAATAAATGAATGCCCTCATTATGTTCACCCAATTTGTTAGTCAACATGTTTGATTAATATAACAACCTCCTAGGTAAATGTGAAATGATAGCACTCTACCAAGGTCAAGCATCCACCCGAAGTTGGCCATATAATAATATCCAAGGGACTAGGAGACTTAGCACTCTCCTAAATACATGAAAACACTTTTGGAGTAACCCCAAAATCTAACAAGTTGAATTTATACAATCACTCTTATACAACATGAGTTGCAAAAGTATCTCACAATGTTTCAATATTTGCCAAATTTGTTGTTCACTCTTGTTTTGAAAATAATATTTATGGTTGAGTGGTCTTTGTTGTTTTAGTTTACATTCTCTACTTTGATTATTCATTACTTGTCGATTTGTTGTCAACTTATTTATGTGTTTATGTTTAATTACACGAGTTCTTAAGTTCATCTATCTACTCTATTAATTTGGTTGTTACTCTACAACACTAGTCAATCCTTGCATATTGCCTTAAATCACTTATCACTTATAATGTTAAATCATCACTTACATGAATCAAATTTTACTCAGTAATGATTGTGTTTATAGTGTTATTTATATATGAACTACTTAGTTCTTTAGTTTAGCATGGCCAAAGCTGCACAATTTAACTAATATTCCATATATTGTGGAACAACAACAAAATGTAAGTTTGAACATGCTTGTATATAATTCATTGGTGTCAAAGGTTAAAGACTCTATCATATTATTACATCATCGATTATGAAGTCTTTTAGAATAATTGTATAATAATTCTACGAGTTTGATAGATTGATGGCAGTTTAATCATTATCTAAACTCTCTACAAATACCTTAGGCATAGTGTCAATCCTACTCCCCATTCCCATCATCTAACACTTGTTTCCACCAAATATGATGAGAAACACCAATTCCACAGACTCTACCACCCCTAATATTAGTGGTGTGCACTACATGATTGATGAATCATTTAAGAAAAAATTGAGGAAATACACAATCAATTTGCAAATGTATTCCAAGGAATTGTGCCCCAAACTATCCCTGAAACATCCAACCAACATGGATCAATCTCATTATATGATTGAAACCCATTCAAAGTGAATATTTCCCACAATATTATTTTGTTCAAAAAGAAGATATCCATGCTAAGGCACTGAATGAGTGATTTAGCACACTATAAATATATTTTGGTTTTAACAACATTAGTGACATAGAGATAAATAATATCATGACCATGAAGATGTTCTTGATCGCTAAGTATTGGTGGGGAGTTCATAGTAAATAACTTGAAGAGTGTGGTGACACCATTAAAATGTAGGGCATCTCTATGCAAGGGATGCATTCTAATTATTACCAATTGAGGTATCAAGATGCTCAATAAATGAAGCGAAAACCACTACACCAACACTATGATTAATTTGTTTATTACAACACGAATAATTATTTTTATAGTAATGGTCCATTTGAACACTAGAAAGAAGAAAATGAATATTATTCTCAAGTGCATCAGTGGATTATGCTAGAAAATCAACAAAAAAAAGAAATTCTTAATTTTTAGGTCATGAACATGGGTGCAAATAAAGGTTGCACAAAAGTAGAGGCTCAAATAGTGCACCGACTCTTTTAGTGATCAACATGACCAATAGTAAAATTCCAACAACCATGGAAAATAATCTAAGAATAAACATGCAAATTGTAGGAAAGACAACAATGCATAGCCAAAAAACAACATATACAACAAAAGAAGTCAAAGTAAGTTGCTTCCAATGAAAGAAGCACAAGGACACTAGTAAGTAGTGCCACAATACATCCCATCATGACATTTTTTAATGTAATTTTCATAGATTGATGGTCATCCTACAAAATATTAAGGAAAAAGAAAGCATATTACAACCCCCCCCCCCCCACGCTTCCCTCTAAATCCTCTAGTTCAATGTTATCACAATGCACATAGTGTTAATTTTAATGAAGCATAGGATCCTTAAGCCTGGATGAAAGCAATGTGAAGAGAAGGCTTCAGAAAATAGACCAATTTAGTGTAAACTGAGCAATAGATTCATCACAAGTTACACACACAAGAAATGAAAAATGGTCATCATAACATTACATCCATTGTCATTGATCTCCGTGTAATACAATAATCATACAATAAGAAGAATTTGAATGCCTTAGGGAGGATTCAAATTCACCAACTCAAACTGACTCCAGTGCTAACTCGGTGTGGGAAAATCATCACTAGAGCTCACTAATGCAACTCCAGATCACTTAATTAGTTCAACATTAGTTAATTGATGTAGGTAGGTGAGGAAAGGCGCCCTACCTCCCTTAAATCATGTAAAATGGTGCTAGGACGACTGAGAGTGAACTAGCTGATGGGAATCATATCATAATTGAACATAACTGAATACCCACCAGGGTTAAGTGCTAGAGACTTCTAGTGGCACTCAGAGTGGGTTACTAAATTATAGGGATTGGTCCCTAGAGATCCTAAACTCATTCAAACATGCACATTGAGTGTTAGGTGGCCCCTAGGTGTGTTCCCCATGCACTAATTAAGTGGAAATGACCTCATAAGCTAGGAAAAGACAAATAAACTATGTGGTCAAAGAGAGGATTAATTAATTATCCTAACATCCCCCCTTAATCCTAACTTGGAAAAATTGGGACCTGGAAACTATGGCCAAAGGTCGCCCATACAATCTA
This sequence comes from Pseudotsuga menziesii, assembly GCA_001517045.1. Lineage (NCBI taxonomy): Eukaryota > Viridiplantae > Streptophyta > Pinopsida > Pinales > Pinaceae > Pseudotsuga > Pseudotsuga menziesii. Next base: position 385,248 of record LPNX010506155.1, read on the forward strand.
AATGACTAAAAATGTTTGCTTAACAAAACAAGGAAATGGGGAAAACCTCATGGGACCCCCCCCACCCCTCCCTCAAAATAAGCAGGAAAATCAACAACAATAACTTAATCAAGCCTTTACACCAAGAAGATATTTGAGATACACAAATATTTTTAGTGAAGGACTTGGTGAATATGTTTGCAATTTTCTCCTCTGTAGGGAAGTAGTGTAGAGTTATATACTTACTATGAACTAGTTCCCGAATGTAGTGCATGTGGACTTCAATGTGATTTGTACGTTGCTTCTAAACTGTATCACTAGATTTCTCGATTGTACTCATATTTTCACAATAGATTTCTACTGAAGGAGAAGTGAAAATGCCAAAATTTGTCAGAATGCCATGTAAGAAAACTGCCTGAATAGCTGCATTCATAGCCCCCTTAGACTCTAATTCAACCTAAGAGAGCGAAAGAGTTGCTTTCTTCTTGATTGACCAAAAAATTGGTCCAAATCCCAACACGAACACAAATCCTGATGTATATTTCTTGTCAGTAGTATCACCAACCCAGTCTGAATCAGTAAAACCAATCATATTTAGCCGTGCACCAATAGAATAGTGGATCCTAAACTCCCTTGTACATTGCAAATACTGCAAGATGCATTTTGATTCCTTCTAATGCAACTCATGTGGCTCCTGAATGTATATGGAAACAACACTCACATCATAAGATAAATATGGACTTGAATGGGTGAGGTACAATAGGATACCAATCAACTGTATGTAGAGTGTACTGTCAACCAGTGGTGTGGAACCACCTTCCTCCAACCTGATTCCAGATAGAAAGGGGAAGGGTGATGCTTTATAATCAGTCATGTGAAATCTTTTGAGCAAGTTTTCTATGTATCTAGATTATGTGATCATGATTCCCGATGCATTATTATTTACTTCGAGACCAATAAACTATCTTAACAGTCTAAGATCAGTCATGGAGAATGCTTCACTCAAAACTGACTTGATGCCTCTCAATCCAACAAATGAGCCACTAGTCATGAGAAACTCACCCACATATATAAAAATCAATAGTAAGAAGCCCCCTTTCTGCTGCATGTAGACATTATAATCATACTTGCATCTCTCAAATTTATGTGACATAAGGAAGGCATCCATCTTGGCATACCATGCCCTTGGGGCTTGCTTGATCCCATAGAGATATTTCCTCAGTTTTTAAACTAAGGAGGAATCTTCAATGTACCCATCAAGTTGTCTCATATAGATCTCCTCTTCTAGGTCACCATGGAGGAAGGCACTCTTCACATCCATGTGATGTACCTACCACCTCTTCGAAGTGTCTATGGAAAAAACTAGTCTTATGGAGTCCATTCTTGCAACATGAGGGAATGTCTCATTGTATTCCAACCCATGGACTTGTGAGTACCCATATTCCATTAACAGAGCCTTGTACTTAATAGTAGTTCCATCAGCTTCTAGCTTGGTATTAAAGATCCATTTTCAATGAACTAACTTCCTCCTAGGAGGAAAACTGACAAGCTCACTGGTTTTGTTGTCTAGTAGCGAACCAAACTCATCATCCATAGTTTCCTGCCACCTTGGATCATGGAAAACATCCTTGTATGACTGAGGGTCTGACCCCATGATAATGAAGCACTTATCAAGGAGAAGTGGATATGAATGGCAGAGTGCAATACTTTCATCCTGATATTGAGATCTTGTCCTTCTTCTGTCATCTGGATCCCCAACACTATTCCTAGTTTCTTCAATGAGATTTTGGGCCCACTTAGGCCTCTAATTGGGAGCAAGTGTTGGATCTAGATATGGATATTCTTGAGGTTCATTCTCAACATCAAGATATTGATCATCTTTATCCTCATCTTCTGATTCTGAAACATTACTTAAGACACAATCATCTGCAAATGGAAATGGATGAGAAATTATACCTTCTTATTCTTCGGCGAGCTGTGGATCATGCACCTGATCTTCTTCAAATTGAACACTCCACTCTATGAATCACTTTTTGGTTGTAAGTTCCATCAGTTTGTATGCCTTAACATCATCTACATATCCCAATAGTATGCATTCACTACTCTGGGATTGGATGGCTTCCCTCTTGTCACTAGGAATTCCGTCCCATGCCTTGGATCCAAAAACTATCAGATGTGAGACATTGGGCTTATGTCCCATCAATGCTTTGAAAAGAGTATCCCCAATCACTTACTTATGAGGCACTCTATTCTGGATATACAAAGCACAATTTTCTGCCTCAACCCACATATATGGAGGAAGATTTTTTGCTTCTATAAGGCATGTAGCCATCTATTTCAATGATATGTTCTTCCTCTCAGCTACACCATTTTGTTGTGGTGTGTATGGGACTGAGTGTTTCATTTGAAGGCATGTTGATGCACAAAGATGCTATAATTATCTTTTGACATAATCACCTCCATTATCAGATCTAAGTTCTTTGATCTTCATTTCGAGAGTGTTCTTAGCCAAGGCTTTGAAAATTTTGAAGGTCTCAAATACCTTAGACTACTTCAAAAATTAGACCGAACAATACCTTGAACAATCATCAATGAAGGTTAGAAATTATCTGGATCCATTCATGGATGTTGTAGGCATCTGTCTAGAGACATCACTATGCATTAAATTTAGTGTGGAGGCATCTCTTCTTGCCTTCCCAACATCATACCTTTTCTCTAGATTCTTCCATGCCAAGCAACAACTGACCACACCTTCAGAATATTTAATGAGAGGCAATCCCCCAACCATATTTTCATTGTGCATCTGCTAGAGATACTTGAAGTTCAGGTGGCCAAATATTTCATGCCACAACTTGCTTTTGTTATTGGCATGAGTCAATAATGCATTGGTATATGAATTAGGAAGAAAGTGAGAAAAATCTATGCCTTGAAGTCATGATTAGAAACTCCTTTCGCTATCATATTTCTAGTAGAAACTTTTGAGATATCCACTATGTCAGGATAAAATGTGACTCACTTGGGTGGGCCAATATGTGATGTCTAGTATAGAGAAAACGAGTTTGCTTCCAGGGAAGGGACATAGAGTACATTCTAGAACACTAAACGCTCAATTTTAATGGAACCTTTCCCAATAGCATGGATTTGTGAATCATATTCAATATGGATACTTGGTCCTCCATAGAGATCCATAGTAGTGAAAGATTATTTGGAATCAACCATGTGGTTGGAGGCTCCAAAATAAATGAGAAATGCCTTTGACTGAGAAAATATTTCCTACAAAGCATGGAACCTCTCATGTTCTTCAGTCTTGTTTCCCACATCATACTTCTTTGCTCCTTCAAGAAGAGAAATGTTTTTATGTTCAAGGATCCTAGACGTCTGGTCTATGGTTTTCTTCATACACAGATTCTCTGGATGATGTCCTCTCTTGCAGTAAGAGCACTTGGCCTTGTCAAACTTCTTGTGCTTGTCATTCTTGGAACCCAAGGCTCCTTCCAAGGGATTTTTCTTATCCTTAGTCTTGGATTCAATGTTCTTCTTCTCTTTTCCTTTCTACTTCCCCTTTCCTTGTGCATTCTTAGTCTCCCCAGCTAAGAGATCCTGATTCTCAGAGGCTTTGAGAGCTCCTATTTGAATCAACTTATCTTGTTCCTGTATTAGTGATTTCGTGAAGGAATCGAGGGATGGCATTCACCAATTAGGAATTGTTAATCTCTAGGAGTGAAATATAGATACAAACATTGAGAATTCTAGGCCAAATTTTCTCAGAATTGAGAGCAACAACTGCTCATCCTTCTTATCAATCCCACATTGCTTGCATTGCATGAAAATGGATTTGACTTTTGATAAGAACTGTTGTATAATTTGTTATGTTCAAGGAGCCTAGACGTATGGTCTATGGTTTTCTTCATACACAGATTATTTGGATGATATCCTCTCTTGCAGTAAGAGCACTTAGCCTTATCAAACTTCTTGTTCTTGTCATTCTTGGAACTCGAGCTCCTTCCAAGGGATTTTTCTTATCCTTAGGATTGGATTCAATGTTATTCTTCTCTTTTCCTTTCTACTTCCCATTTCCTTGCGCATTCTTAGTCTCCCCAGCTAAGAAATCATGATTCTCTGAGGCTTTGAGAGCTCTTATCTGAGTCAACTTATATTGTTCCTATATTAGTGATTCAGTAAAGGAATCGAGCGATGGCATTCACCAGTTAGGAATTGTCAATCTCCAGGAGTGAAATATAGATACAAACATTGAGAATTCTAGTCCAACTTTTCTCAGAATTGAGAGCAGCAATTGCTCATCCTTCTTATCAATCCCACATTGCTTGCATTACAAGAAAATGGATTTGATTTTTTATAAGAACTGTTGTATAGTTTTGAATTTTTTGGGTTGTAGTTCTATCAAATCATTCTCCATAATATGGCCCCTGAGATCATCCTACTTTCCAAACAATAATTTGATCTTATCCCATACTTATTTTGGAGTTCCCAGTCCATCAAGATGGAAGAGAAACTCCCTGAAGATGTAGATGCACAAGAAGCCAAATGCTTCATCCATCTTATTCAAATGCTTTGAATTTTCAAGAGTATGTTGGGGTTCGACCTCTCTGCCCATGGTGACTCTATACATACCCTTGTTGCATAAGACAATCTGGATACCAGCCCTGCAATCAATATAGTTGAAGGGGGTGAGGATTCTGGGTGTCAAAGCTTCTGAATTCTCCATTTTACAGCATAAAAAACATTAATTCTTTAGAAAATATTTGAATGTACCTTCAAAATCATTACAAAACACTTCAATTCGAAATCAAACCAATTTAAACAGTCTCCACTTTGACATGTGCACTTTCTCTGGGTGCATCACACCTCGCTAGACTTCTCTGGACAAAATCTAGAGGGAGTAAGGAAAGAATACCAGGATTTATGTGGAACCCAATTGATTCTTGTGCATCAATGGAAGTTTCTGAGGTTTAATTTTAATGAAGCATAGGATCCTCAAGCCTGAATGAAAGCAATGTGAAGAGAAGATTGCATAAAAGAGAACAATTCAGTGTAAACTGATCAATAGTTTCATTACAAATTACACACACATGAAATGAAAAATGGTTAGCATAACATTAAATCCATTGTCATTGATAGCTATATAATACAATAATCATACAATAGGAAGAATTTAAATTCCTTAGGGAGGACTCAAATTCACCAACTCAAACTGACTCCAGTGCTAACTCAGTGTGGGAAAATCACCACTAGAGCTCACTAATGCAACTCCGGATCACTGAATCAATTCACAATCAGTTAATTGATGTAGGTATAAGGTGAGGAAAGGTGCCCCAACTCCCTTAAATAATGCAAACTGGTTCTAGGATGACTGAGAGTGAACTAACTGATGAGAAGCAGAGATTAACTGAACATAATTGAATACCTATTATGGTCAACTGCTGGAGAATGCTGGTGACACTCAAAGTGGGTTCCTAAATTATATGGATTGGTCCCTAGAGCTCCTAAACTCATGCAGACAAGCACAATGAGTGTTAGGTGGCCCCTAGATGTGTCCCCCATGCACTAATGAAGTGGCAATGGCACTAGTATGTATGGATCAAAAGTTCCATGAAATATTGCCACAAATAAGTTAAAATCGATGTTTTCATGGATAAACAGATAAAAATTTCGAAAATAAAATGTTATGGCCCTCGATAATTGTCTCTATAGAGATGAAAATAAAAAAAATTCGCTATAGCGACAAATGTTCATGGAAATAGCGACAAAATCACAAAGTTCATTGTTATAGCGACGATAAACTTAACACGTGCAACATCAGTGGTCATCATAGTAATGATCATTGACTTTTTGTTAATGTTGAAATTTGATCATTATGCATTTTCGTTGGAACCACCATGATCATTGATTTATAAATACATGTTCTTAAGACATATTTCAACAATTCATTTGCTATAGTTGCAACCATTTTTTTGGTGATTGTTTGATATGTGATTTGAAGAGTCCAAAAAGGTTTAACACATCAATTTTTTTATCTCCTTCGGTTTCCAGGTTAGTATTTTTAAATTCTTTGTCTCCTTTAATGTGTAGGGTCATATATAAAGTGAGTTGACTATTCATTTTCTCCTGAATACTAATGCCTATATAGATTTATCTCTTAGAATTTGATAGATACACATGATCTATTTTTAAAGACCATGGAGGGACATTTACTAATTAGATTTTTCACTTTCCATGTCATGCCCTTTAATTTCCTCTCTCCTTTAATATATATATATATATATATTGTATTCAATTTACTTATATATTGATTGAGTTTTTTGGTTCTTATAGGCTATTAGAATGTCAAATAAATATACTTGGGAAGAAAATAATAAGAGGTATGCTGAGATTAAAGCAACATTGGACGTGAAGGGTGATGGAAAGTGTTATTTCCCTTGCAATGATTGCAAGGGTTTGAGAATGAGAAGAATTTTAAGAACAACAACTGAAAAACATTGTAAGGATAAGGGGCATGCTAAAGAGGGGTATGAATATCGTCCCTTGGTAAGACGTCATTCATTACACAATGTACTTCTTGTAATATTACTGATCATGTATTCATGAAATGTTTTATCATTTTAAATATATGCGTTATATATTATACAATAATGTATTACATTGTTTGTAAATATAAAGACAATGCCCCCTAACTGTCAACCACCAGAGAGATATTTGCCACATAATAGTAGAAATACTACTTTACAAGGTGAGGAACATGGAGATCAAAATATTGAAGATCGAGTTCTTAATGATCCTATGGATAAATATGATGTTATTGATACAAATGGTGAAGATGAGATAAATAGATTGCTCCAAGACACATTTGCTTCATTGGATCATGAGGACAACCTCCATGATATTCATGATGTTCCTCTACTCGAGAATTCCCAAAAACCTCTTTATGAAGGCTCAACAACAAATATTCTATTTTTGATACTATTGTTGGTGAACTTGAAGGTTTTGAATGGTTTATCAAACACTTGTTTCACACAACTCCTAAGATATGTAAAGTTGACTATTTTCCTCTATTTTTAGTGTTAACTAATTCGTAAATTAGATATGCAATATTTATGACTTATATGGTTCACATTTCATTTTTTTTTGTCAATGTTGCAGATTGTTGGGTGAATTTATATTACCACCATCAAATAATTTACCACGCACAAGTCGAGATGTATTCTTGATTATGAAAGAAATTGGAATGGGGTATCAAGCTATTGATGCATGTCCTAATGATCATACTATATATTATGGATAGTATGCATCATGAAACAAATGTCCACAATGTGAAATTAGTAGATATCGAACTGATCAAGTAACAAAAAAGGTGCCTCACAAAGTTGTTCGTTATATTCCCATAATTCCACATTTCCAATTACTATTCAAGTGCCAAAGTATAGCATAGTTTATGGATTACCATGCAAAGGACATAAGTGAAGATGGTGTTCTTCGAATGCCTGTATATGGTTCTGCGTTGAAGAACATCAAAGAAAAATGAATAATTTTTAAAGATGATCCATGTAATGTTAGACTTTCATTGGCAGCTAATGGTTTCAATCCATTTGGAGAGCTTCCTTATACTTACTCAGTGTGGTCTGTTTTCATCATAAATAATAACCTTCCTCCTTAGATGTCGATAAGGAGAGAACATAATGTTGGAAATGATCATTCCAAGTGTTTTTTGAAGGTAATTATATTATTTTATTAATTTCTTTGTTTAATTGATGCATGATAACACATTTTACATAGTGGGACACGTAACTAAATAACATTGTATGTTGAATGATCAATTAGGTAAGTACCAAGTTGAAGATATGAATGTATATTGAGCCTCTTATCGATGAGCTATTGAAGTTATGGGATGACATCAGTATGTATGACATCTCCAGACCAATAGGGCAGAAACAATTTCAGTTCCATGGAATACTTGCATGGACAATTCATGATGCTCTCGTGTTAACACATTTTTGTGGTATGTAACTTTATGTTGCACGTCGTTAAAATTATATGTTTTTAAGGTAAATAGCATTTTTTTAAAAATTAATAATCTTTTGATGCTATAACATTAATACATATATCTTGTAGGTCTTCAAACAAAGGGGAAATTCACATGTCCAGTATGTGGTCCTAGGATAAGATATCGTCGTTCAAGAAGTTTAGAAAAGGGGGTGTTTGATGAGTATAGGCACTTCCTCCATAGGTGTTGAATTATTGTAACTTTGAAGTGTATTCACTTATTATCCCCAATGTTCCTATCGGGAGAATCATTTTTATTTCATTATACCCCGATGATCCTATCAGGAGAACTAATAAGAGTCATGAGGAAATTCCCTCTGTTGTAAGTCGATTCATTAGCACCCTAATTAATATAATATTAAGTTGTTTGTGTCCTCCTAGAGAAGTCGGCCCCAAGGAAAATTTTAAGAACCCCACCTAAATTTGTATATAAAATAAATTGGTGAATCCCCATGATACATGAGAAAGTGTGAAGGATTTTTTATCAATAATATAATATGTATATATACTTTTTTGGCGAATCTTTCATGGAATTATAAAACCTTGTAAAATATGGGCGAATCTTTCATGGAATTATAAAATCTTGTAAAATATTGGCGAATCTTTCACAAAATTATAAAATCTAGTGAAATAAGACGAATCTTTCACAAAATTAGAAAACCTTGTATAATATTTAGCGAATCTTTAACAAAATTAAAAATCTAGTAAATTTTGGCTAATTTTTCATTAAAAGATATAAACTTAAGTCTTGACAAAATTTGACTTAATAAAATAACCTAGATGATGTTGTATTTACTTTAGAATTGTCACGCACTCTTGCACTATAACACCTTGTAAAGAAAATAAAATTTTCAATCTAAATTGTTGACTTTATTCATCACAACTACTTGTATACTGTTACGAAGAGAAATTCCTATGGCTTGGGGTACCACAACAGACAGCTAGACTCCAGAAATCAATCTTTCCCAATATTCAATAGAAATAAAAACATCTAACACTAAAGGATCAAACCTCGTACCTTATTCCGGACGGTTGAAGTAGATCCCCGTTGAGCTTTCCAATCTTCAGCTTGAATTGTTATAGCACGTCCTCAACAACAAGTAAACAATACAAGCATACTATATTTCATGGTGTTAGATCTATTCTAGCATATATAATCAATAATGTATAAGCATTTGACATATTCCAATGGATGCAACATTCATTCAAATACACATTACTGGACAGGAAAAGATATTTCTATTAATATGAATCAGAGATTACAAGTGACAACCTCTGACGGCACGTCTGCGAACCGGAGAAACTGAATCCCCCACTTGGGCCTCCGCCACCTCAATCCTCCATCACTCCGATAGAAAGCTCACTAACAAAGGCAAGCTTGGGAAGAACACAACGGTGCTCCAAAGGGACAAAGGGATGCAGACTCAAGTATAGTTCTGGCAACAATGGACTATAGTTTCAGTACTCTCAATTCTCTCCTATGCTTTCAATGTCTC